>JAOTRH010482919.1:0-25196 GCA_034768845.1 Heliamphora exappendiculata | reverse complement strand
GGGCTATTCTAGGAAAAGAAAGTTTTTATGAATGTGGATGTAATATATATCTACCTGTCTATGTTCTGTTTATTTATATTCATCTTTGTTCTCGATCTTGATCTAAATATGTTTATTTGTCTTGATTTTAGATTTGTTCACTTCCCTTGGTTATAGATCTGAATTTGTTTGTTGAATGTCTACCTGTCAATGTTCTAATGGATTTCATTCAGCTAAATCTAGTTTGAAGGCATTGTGCTGGGGAAAAAGCTACGTGCACAGATGCACGTAACCGATCAGGTCACAGATGAGGAGAGAGAGAGAGAGAGAGAGAGAGAGAGAGGGAGGGGACGATGAAGTGGGCTGCTGCCTTGTGGTTGTTTTTTTTTTTTCTTTTGTAATTATTTTTTATTCTTATTCTTATATAAAGGGCAAAAAATAGTATTGTTTTTTAAAAAATAATACCATTTTTATTATAATAAAAAAATAATAAAAAAGGTATAATAACTTTTAAGCTATTATACCATTTTTATTCTAATAAAAATAATTTTTGTAAAATATATTTGGGTTTGATTGGCAACTAGCTTAAAAGTTAAATTTTTTGTTTTTTTTTTGTTTTTATAGTTAAAAGTTAAATTGGGTTCAAAATAGATTGCTTGATAACTTGATTTTTAAGTTGGTTTTTTGAAAGTTAGTTATTTGGGTAAAAAAGTAACTTTATTTATTTTTTTGTTTAAAATGGACAATTTTATTCTTCGGTATATTTGATATTAATAGTTACATGTAGTTGGTAGTAGTAAATAAGTTATGAATAAAGAGTATTATTATATTTTAAAAGTAATCGGAGTTTAATAAAAATATTCTTAGAGTTTGTATTTTGATTTGACTTTTTAATTTTTTAACTTTTTTTCTTTTTAGTAAAGTTAAAGTTGTCCCTTTGGCCAAAAAGCCAAGGTTACCAGTTTGGTAAAAAAAAACTTTTAAATTAGTTGTCAATCGAGTCCTAATAGATTATAAATTGTAATTTATAGCAAAAATTATAACATAAATTATAAATATGTAGATAAAATTATAATTTATTACTAAAATTAGCAATAAAAAGATAAAAATTCATCCAAATAGTTGAGTCAAACATTCCCAAAGTGCCTTACAAATAATTTAATTTGAATAATTAATTTAAAACTATAAATATATTTATAAATGTATTTTACAAATACCATTTTTATTACCTAAACAACCAACTTCAAAAAAGCTAACTTAAAAATTAAGTTATTAAACAACCCATTTTGAATCTAATTTAACTTTTTGACTATAAAAAAAATAAAATAAAAAAATTAATTTTTAAACTAGTTGTCAATCGAACCTTAATATATTTTGCAAAAACTATTTTTATTCTAATAAAAATGGTATAATAACTTAAAAGTTATTATATCATTTTTATTATTTTTTTATTATAATAAAGATGGTATTATTTTTTAAAAAACAATACCATTTTTTGCCCTTACTATAAGAATCAGAATAAAAAATAATTACAAAAGAAAAAAAAACAACCACAAGGCAGCAGCCCACTTCATCGTCCCCTCTCTCTCTCTCTCTCTCCTCATCTGTGACCGGATCGATTACGTGCATCTGTGCACGTAGCTTTTTCCTTGTGGTGGTTAGGGCGGAAATTGCAATAAAGGCACCCTAGACCTTTGAGGTACTTATTATCTTTTGAGAAATGCTAAACATCTCGAAACTGATTACCGAATAAATGAACGAAAGAGGGTTGGGGGTGGATGGGCTGTGGTCGCCACGTGGGAGTGTGAGTTTTTATTTTTCTTTTTTTACTAAATTTTTTTTATACTCTCAAAAATTAAAATTTTAAAACAAAATATGAAAAAAAATTATATATATTTTTTTTCAATTTTGTTACCTATTTTTAAAAAAGTTACTTTAAAATTTTTATAATTTTTTTTTGTCTTTAGTAAAAAAAATATCTTGATTAAAATAATTCTATTTTTAGATTCATTCTATTATGAAGAAACAAAATATTTAAAAATTTAGAAGGATAAAAAAAAACAAATAGAAAGAAAGTTTATTAACTTTTAAATCATTTTTTTAAATTCGTTGATTAGATAAAAAGTTAATTTTTTTATTTTTATTTAAATTAGATAGTTTTTCTCTTCTCATGCATCAAATGTATGAGAAATTTTTCATATATTACAATATAAAAATATTCTCATGCACACATGTTATGAAAATTTTTACATATATCACTACATGATAATATATATTCTCATATATATGCACATTCTATGAAATTTTTTTTTCATACACTTGTATTATGAGAAGTTTTTAATATATCACTACATAATAATATTCTCATATATACACATACTATGAGAAATTTTTTTATATATCACTATATAATAATAATCTCATATACATACATGTTACGAGAAAATTTTTTATACATTACTACATGATAATATTTTTTTACATACACATGCTTTGAGAAACTTTTCATATATCACTATAAGAGAATATTTTTATATATGAGAATATTCTCATATGTACACATGCTATTATCTCTTACTCTTCGCTTAAATAGGTTTCTCTCGTTCTACCTCAGCAACAAATTATACTCCTCCACCCTCCGTTACGACCTCTTATTAAACACCGCTACCAACGTCGTCAATTGAGAACATTCTCACTGGTAAAAAATACTGAGAACATTCTTAGTGGTTTAACGCCGCGCGAGCTACCTCTACTCTACTATTATTTCTCACTCTTCACTCAAGTGGTCTCTATCGTTTCACGTAGGCAACAAGTTCTGTTCGTCCACCTTCCTCTCCACTCTCCTCTATGACTTCTTCCTTAACACCTTCTCCACCAATGCTGCCCATTGAGATCATTCTCACTGATAAAAAATACTGAGAACATTCTCAGTAGTTCCACGCTAGCTGCGCAAGCTACCTCAACTCTACTATTATCTCTCACTCTTCACTTGAGTGGTCTATCTCGTTCTACCTCGGCAATAAGTTATGTTCCCCCACCCTCCTCTACGATCTCTTCCTCAACACTTTCTCCACCAACGCCGCCCACTGAGAACATTCTCAGTGGTTAATCTTATATAGTATCAAAAGTTTTCCATAGCAGGTATGTATATAGGAATAATCTCAACACCATCTTATGTCCTTTGGAGAATCGTTGGTGTGTGTGTGTGTGAGAAGATTCTCACTGCACATTTTCTTATCTATATTTCAATCTATATCTCTCTTTTCTTTATCGCTTCAAAGTTTCTTATTTATAAATTATTTATTTTATTTAAAATTAAGAATGATAAAATTTTAAAAATATATGTATGAGAAAATTCTCACATTATATATGAAAAATTTGAGAAGTTTCTTATTAAATTGTTCATTTTATTTAAAATTAGTTAAGAATTATAAAATTAAAAAAAAAATATGTATGAGAAGTTTCTCACGCAAGATTTTGAAAATGGTTCTCATTTTTTTTCTTAAAAAATAGATTTTTCATATTAATTAGGATAATTTTGTTAAATTAAATTTTAAAGTATATCTTATTTTTTAGATGATAACAAAATTATCGATGTAATCATTTTTATGACACATAAGTTCTGTTGTGAAACATTTTACGTACTTTTCAATGAATTTTAAAAATTATTCAGTATTTTTTTTTCTTTAACAATATTTTTTAGCAAACATAATTTTATACACATTCCTTTCTTACAAAAAAACTAAAATGCTAAAAGTCTTTTGGGTTCTCAAATAAGTTTTTTTTTAAACTTTAAGTCAAAAGACAAATTTTTTTTTATTTTTTGGATATCTCTAAATTTTTTAGTTTTTTGTTTTTTCATAATAGAGCGAATCTAAAAGTATAATCATTTTAATTAAAATTTTTTACTAAAGAAAAAAAGATTTTATAAAAATTTTAAAGTAACCTTTTTTTTAATAAAAAAAATTGAAAAAAGTAAATATAATTTTTTTCTTAATATTTTGCATTTATCTTGTAATTTTTAAAAATATAAAAAAAAATAATAAAATTAAAATTAAAAGAACTTAAGACATGTACGTATCCATTCATCCATCTTCATCCATCCTAATTCACCGCTCCTTCTCTTTCAGTAAATTCATTCGATCAAAAGCTTCGGGACATCTAGCATCCCTCTTATCTTTCCCCTCACGTTTTCTTTGCAAATAGTGTTTTGTGTAGCCACCAGTACCCCAACTATTTACATGAAGCACAATATTGTGAAATAAATTGTTTCGGCTACCACACGTAGCAAATATTGGAATAGTGGTAGTCAACTATTTACCCGAAGCACAATATTGTAAAATAAATTGTTTTGAACTTTACCACTCACACCTTGAACCCTTACATGGTATGTGGTTTTATTTTGGTGTTTGGTTTCCTTTTAAGACTCAAGTTAAATATTATTTGTTAATTTTAATTTTAATTTTAATTATTAATTATTTCACTGAAATTTGTGGAGAGATTATGGGCATGGAGAGTGAAGGTGGATGAAGACCATGGGCCCAAAGCCTAGACCAATCAGCTGGGACCAAGGCCCCATAAGGGAGGCAAGCCCAAGACGTACTGGCTCAGCCCCCGAAGAAGCTCGGGTCACCAGTTGTTCGGGCCTCACAAGTTCGGCCCACCCCAGGCAGTGGCAGCCAGGACTAGTGAAGCCCATGTCGGCCACAAGAGAAGTTAAACCCATAAGTTTCCATTCTTAGCATGATCTGATCAGGCCTACAGGATGGAAACGAATCATATCTATAGGGTGGATAGAAACAAATCACATCAGGATAGAAAACAATTCCTAATTAATAGGGGCGGGATCCTAAGAGGATTTAGCCTCTAGTAGTCATGACTCCTATATAAAGAGAGGCACCCCCAAACCACTAGGTACACAATTCTTAAGCCCAAGCTCTTGCCTAGAGACCTCTCTGAGAGATATCTGACTTGAGCATCGGAGTGCCTCCCGATCATACCCGCCCAGTAGGCGCTAACGGTGTTCTTGGTGGTTGCAGGAGTTCGGCTGCGAAGCAAGGAGCATCCAGTTAGTTCGGCGACGAGGAGTCCGGCCCATACTCTGTTTGGGGTCATCAGTAGTGGGCCAGTTTACTTGGTCCTGATTGTGCCAAACAAGCCGAACCAGCTTGTACCACGCATAATTTGGCGCCGTTTGTGGGAACGACGATCTCGAGCCAACAGAATCATGAGCCAGACTCCAATGGGATTTACTGGAAGCCGTACCAGGAAGGATATCCCCCAAAGATCCATACCTGTCATTTCGAATAGGCCAAGGGCCCCAAGAGTTCGTTCAGAGGTTCGAAGACGAAGGGATGACGCCTCCCACAATGGAAGGCAGTTGCGCTACTCAACCACAAGTTCTAGAGGAGAAAGACCTTCTTCCCCATCTTCAAGAGACGGAGGGAGATCCAGGGGCAGGATGCTTGAAGGGAACCGCGTGTAAGGCGAAGGGAAAGCCCCGAGCAAGAGGATACCTAACAAAGCCCGGAGTCCTACAGCTTGAGCCACCCTCAAAGGCAGAGGCGCAAAGAACCTGAGGTAAGTCTAAGAAGTTTTAAAATCATCAAAACAGAGTTAGTTCGGCCGAGCCATGAAAGAGTTGCACGAGCGAAACTGGATCCAAACCAAGACCTACGGCTATGGTTGGAATGAAGGATGAATTCCCGGTTACAGCACGGTAGTGGACGAACAGCCCAAGACGTGGCAACGAGGGCCCTTGAGCAGATCTCGGTGTCACCATTGGCCGAAATCGTAGAGAATGCTGATCCACGTCGCAAGTTCTCTCCACCAAAGTTTGAGATGTATGATGGGAAGACGGATCTGGTAAGCCATGTTCGGTAGTACAGACAGGCAATGGCACTCTGGAGTGGGAATGATGCCCTTCTTTATCGCATGTTCCCATCCAGCTTGGGGGAGATAGCCCTCAGTTGGTTCCACAAGTTGCCACCCCGGTCCATAATGAATTGGCAACAGTTGGCTGAGTCCTTCACTACTCGGTTCATAACCAACAGCAGGCAGTCGAAGAGTTTTGACACACTACTGGCTCTACGAAAGAGTGACGGAGAAACAATTCGGGTGTATGCTCGGCGGTACTGGGAAGCTTACAACGAGATTGAAGACTGCAGCGAACAACTCGCAGTAGCATCTTTCAAAATTGGGCTACCTCCCCAAAGTCGCTTGAGACAGTCCCTCACCAAGAAGGCCGTTACCACAATGTCCGAGCTAATGGTGAAAATAGAACAGCACGCAAAGGTAGAAGAAAATATAAGCCAGGCTGAGCAAAGTGTGGCCTCGGTAAAGCTGCCAGAGAAGAATGACAAAGGCCGAAAAGACCATAAGTCCAAGAAGCCATCCCAGGAAAAGAGAGAGTCAGTGGCCTACCAGGCCGTGCAAACGGTATTCAAGGAGCCCCTGCATAAGCTCCTGAACCAGATCAAGGACAAATCGTATTTCCAGTGGCCCCCGAAGTTGATGGGAGATCCGAATAGACGCGATCAGAAGAAGAAGTGCCACTATCACCGAGATCATAGCCACCTGACTGGAGAATGCAGGACCTTCAAAAGACACTTGGAGGACTTGGTGCAAGCAGGGTATCTACTTGAATTCGTTGACGTCAAGAAAACTGCTCGGGAAGGAAGGAACCGAGAACAAAACTAGAGGGCCGAACAAAGAGATCCCCCACTTGGCGTGGTGAAGATGATCCACGGCACAGCTTAGCCGATCACCCAATCTATAGTACGGCACCATGCCAGGACCATTGCACATTCCATGAAGGTGGACGAGGGCAAGCAAAGGAGAACAGAAGGGGACTCCAGTCAAGGCCCCAAGGGGATCAACTTCTCAGAGGAAGACCTTGAAGGGATAAATCAACCCCACAATGATGCCTTAGTACTAACACTGCGCATTGCCAACTACGATGTAATGCGAGTGCTGGTATACCAGGGAAGCTCGGTGGATATCATGTACTACAGCCTATTCCAGAAGTTGGGACTGAAATACTCTGCGCTCAAAAGTTGCGTAACACCCCTGATCGGTATCGACACAGATCTAGTGTGGCCCATTGGAAGGATTACGGTACCGGTAAAGGCAGGCCCCGCAACGGTAAGTATTGAATTTCTTGTTGTTAACCAACCATCCACCTATAATGCTATTGTAGGAAGAACGTGGATCCATAGCTTGGGCGCCGTACCCTCAACCTACCATCAATCCTTAAAGTTCCAAGTAGGCCAAGAGATAGTTGAAATCAAAGGGGACCAACATGCCGCAAGGTAGTATTTCCTAGCAACATTGAAGAGCCCCAAACAATATCCAAAAGTGAAGACTGTCAAGATGGAGGAAGGACCAACGATCCTTGACTATAGCTGAATAGCCGAGGAGAAAGTGGTGGAGGACCTAAAGAAAGTCATCATTAGCCCAGAGGACCCAGATCGGTTCTTCTTGCTCAGAACAACCATGGCCGAACAAGAGGAAGTCGAACTGGTTGAATTTTTGAAGGAACACAAGGAGGTCTTTACATGGACTCCATACGAAATGCCGGGGATAAATCCCGAAGTAATTAGCCACCGGTTAAATGTGGACCCCCACAGAAAGCCAGTGATACAGAAGCCCAGGAAATCGGCTCCACACCATGCAGAGGCAGTAGTTGAGGAAGTTTAGAAACTGAAGGAGGCCGGGGCTATCAAGGAAATCCAACACCCAACCTGGTTAGCAAATACCGTGGTAGTCAAGAAGAAGGATGGGAAGTGGCGAGTCTGTGTTGACTTACCGATCTCAACAAGGCCTGCCCAAAGGACTGTTTCCCTCTGCCCCGGATAGATCAGCTCGTCAATTCAACGGCGGGACATGAGAGAATGAGTTTCCTTGATGCATACAGAGGATACCATCAGATTGTCATGTACCCCCGGACATGGAGAAGACAGCATTCATTACTCCTAGAGAAATCTACTGCTACAAAGTTATGCCGTTTGGACTAAGGAATGCTGGTGCCACTTATCAAAGGCTCGCGACGAAGATATTCGGTGAATTAATCGGTAAAACCATTGAGGTCTACATAGACGACATGGTCGTGAAGACTAAACATCTGGACAAACACCTCGAAGACTTGAGAAAGACATTCGAAATCCTCAAGGCTTACAAGCTAAGGCTTAACGCCTCGAAGTGTTCCTTCGGGGTCAGTTCGGGGAAATTCCTAGGATTCCTTGTCACTAAGAGGAATAGAGGTTAACCCCGAGCAAATCTCAGCCATCCAGAATTTGAAAAGACCACAAGGTTTGAGGAAAGTTCATAAGCTTACAGGTATGGCTGCAGCATTCAACCAGTTCATTAGCTGAGCATCCGACCAGTGTTACCCATCCTTCAAAGCAATGAAGAGGGCTAAGCAGTGCAGGTGGGACGAAAAAAGTGAGGGAGCCCTAACTGAACTGAAGCAGTATCTCTCATGTCCCCCTATATTAACGGTGCCGAACAGTGGGGAGACTCTATTCTTGTACCTCGCGGTATTGAGCCGGGCTGTCAGCGCGGTCTTCCTCAGAATAGAAGACAAGGTTCAAAGGCCAGTCTACTACGTAAGCAAAATTCTTCTTGACCTAGAGACAAGGTACCTACCATTGGAGAAGCTCGCACTGGCACTGGTCGTCGCTTCTCGCAAATTTATCCACTACTTCAAAGCTCATCCAATCAAGGTAATCACTGAACACCCTCTTCAAGCATTACTTCGTAAGACTGACTTTTCAGGAAGAATTGCAAAATGAGCTGTGGTGCTTGGGGAGCACGACATTAGTTTCATCCCATGAACGGCCATAAAAGGCCAAGTACTGGTCGACTTTATCGCCGAATTCAGCCACGAAAACTTTTCGGATGGCACTGGGGGCAAATGGCTGAGCATACTGCCCAAGATAGCGGCATCCCCAAGACACTTGGAGGCTGTATGTGGATGACTCATCATGCCAGAAAGGAGCAGGAGCAGGGATCGTGCTATACAGCCCAGAGGGAATCCTCGTCGAGAAGGCTATTCGGCTAAACTTCCAAGCCACGAACAATGAAGCCGATTATGAGGCCTACTTGGCTGGACTTCGAGATGTCAGAGAGCTCAAAGCTCAGAAAGTTAAAGTATTTTGTGACTCTCAATTGGTGGTGAATCAATTCAAAGGGGAATATACCGCCCGAGATGACAGAATGCATGCATATGTATGACTGGCATAGCAACTGGCAACGGACATCCCAAGCTACGAGATTATCCAGCTTTCTTCAAGAGAAAATAGCCATGCTGACTCTCTCGCTTGCTTGGCATCAACTGTTAGCACTGAAGAAAAGAGGGTGATTTCGACGGAAGTCCTCCAACACCCCAACATAATCAACCACGAGGAGAAGACGATCTTCTGTTTGGAGCTGGGTCCCAGCTAGATGGATCCCTTGAAAAACTACCCACTGAAAGACGAACTACCATCCGACCAAAAAGAAGCCCGGATAATAAGAAAGAAATCTGCAAGGTTTTGGGTCTCCAGTTTGGGGGATTTGTACAAGAAGTCCTTTACAGGACCCTACCTCTTTTGTGTGCACCCGAACAAAGTTCGGGACCTCCTGTTCGAAATGCATGAAGGGATTTGTGGTAGCCATACTGGAGGGCGGTCACTAGCACATCGGGTAATTTCTTAGGGCTACTGGTGGCCCTATATACAAAAAAACGCAGAGCAGTATGTCCAGAAGTGTGAGAAGTGCCAGAAGTTCAGTCCGAACATACACATCCTAGCCGAAGACCTCTCTCCACTCAGGAGTCCATGGCCCTCTGCCCAGTGGGGATACGACATAGTTGGCCCCTTTCCAAGTGCCACAGGCAATAGGAAATACCTCCTCGTTGCCACGGATTACTTCACTAAATGGGTGGAGGCTGAGCCCTTGGCCAATATCAGGAATGCTGATGCAAAAAAGTTCACATGGAAGAGCATCATCACTCGGTTCGACATCCCCCGAGCAATTATCTCCGACAACGGTACTCAGTTTGATAGCTCCCTATTCAAGAGTTTCTGCTCGGGGTTAGGGATCAAAAATTATTTTTCTACCCCAGCCTACCCTCAGAGTAATGGGCAGGCAGAGGCTACTAACAAGACCATCATTGATGGACTAAAGAAGAGGCTGGGCGTCGCTAAGGGGAGATGGGCCAAAGAACTCCCCTCAGTTCTATGGACTTATCGAACTACTCCACGGAGATCTACCGGTGAAACTCCCTTTTCATTAGCTTATGGGGTAGAGGCAGTCATTCCATTAGAGGTCGGATGACCTACAATCCGAACAGAGGTTAGTACTCCCGAAGCAAATGACAGGGCACTCGCTTTGAGCTTATATTTAGCCGAAGAACGAAGGATGATGGCCACCATTAAATTGGCAGCCTACCAGCAAACCCTTGCCAAAGGGTACAACAAGGGGGTGAAATACCGTGAGTTCGGCATAGGAGATCTCGTGTTGAGGAAGGTGCTCGGCCATATGAAGAATCCTGTACAGGGGAAGTTGGGACCAAACTGGGAGGGCCCGTACAAAGTAACCTCCAAGGGTAGCATTGGAGCATACCACCTTGAAGACATAAACAGAAAGGCAGTCCCCCGACCATGGAACGCTAACAATCTCCGCAAGTTCTACTTTTAATCTTCTAGTTTCTTGTAATTCTTCATTATTTAAAATAAAACACCGCTGTTCAGCATGAGCTTTTTCCTTCACTCTTAAAGTTTTTATCAATTGATATTTCTGACAAAAACTTGGGGGGGGGGGCATACCCTGAGTACGACAAGAACAGTAAACCTCCTCAAAAGGCCAAGTTCAAAGTTTATCCGAACTCACCATACCCTCTGTGTGGATGTTAGTCCCACACTTAGGAAGAATAAACCTCAAAAGGCCAAGTTCGAAGTTTATCCGAACTCACCATACCCTCTGTGTGGATGTTAATCCCACACTTAGGAAGAATAAGCCTCAAAAGGCTAAGTTCGAAGTTTATCCGAACTCATCATACCCTCTGTGTGGATGTTAATCCCACACTTAGGAAGAATTAACCTCAAAAGGCCAAGTTCAAAGTTTATCCGAACTAATTACGCCCTTAGTATAGACGTTAATCCCATACTTAGGATGAATAAGCCTAAAAAGGCTAAGTTCAGAGTTTATCCGAACTAATCGAGCCCTTAGTATGGACGTCAATCCCGTACTTAGGATGTTCAGGCCTAAAAGGCCAAAATCGATGATTATCCGAACTAACTAAGCCCTTAGTATGGACGTCGATCCCATACTTAGGATTAGTGTGCCTAAAATAAGCTAAGTTCATCCGAGATAAATTTAACCCTTAGTATGGACGTTGATCCCATACATAGGATGTTCATACTTAAAGAGGCGGAGTTCAATGTTGATCCGAATTGACTTAGCCCTTAGTATAGGTGGCAATTCTACACTTGGGATAATTAAGCTTAAAAAGCTAAGTGTGGAAGTATATCCGAATTAGTTGAACCCTCAGTGTGGAAATTCATTAGAAATAACACAAGTATGAAGACTGAGACAAGTTAAATAAGAGTTTTTCATTAATAAGAAGAGGGGTTGAAACCCTCGAAGCTACAAGCATAGACCCCGAAGGGCAATAACAAGATAATCAGACTCCTAGGGGGCGGCTAAGAAGTCTTCGGTTGTTTCGACACGCGTCCCCACTTCCTCGGCAGCAGTAGGGGCAACCTCGATTGCCCCATCTCGTCCTTGCTCTGCAACGGCAACTTCGGCTTCCCCTACTTCTTCTTCTTCTTCCTCCTGCTCCCCTTATTTGTTGGGTAGAGGGACCTCGGCGTACAAATGGGATGTAGCCTCAACCCCCATTGCTTTCAGAGCAGCCTCCCATGCAGCATCGAAGATAATGTCCTGGAGCTTGGGGATTTGACCCTTGTAGTTTTCTGTCGCCTTAGCGACCCCTTCAGCATAAGCCTTCTCACTGATGATGGCCAACTCAGCTTCGGCCTTTCCAAGCTGGGTTTGGGAGGCCAAAATCTGGTCCTCCTTCTCCTTCAGTTGGCCCTTTAGGGCGGTCTCCATGATCTCCAGTTCGGAGACCCTGGCCTTGGCGGCATCAGCAAGTTTGGTCTTCTTTCGAAGACTGGCTTCCAATTTGCTCATCTGTTTAAGATAATTGAAATTGGCTTGACATAGTTTGGTGAGTTCGCCTTCTTGCGCCTCAACGCGCTCCACCATCGCCACCATGCGCTGCAGGCCCTAAGGGAAGAAACACCGAACAGGATTAGTTATGGCAAAGATGAAACCGAATAGAAATGAACAAGCCAAAAGTAGAATACCTAGATGGAATGGCGAATAGTTGACTTCACCAATTTCTCATGGGGGAGCTTCCTGACCTCCTCCATGTCGGCTGGGAGAAAGAGGGCTTTGCTCAGCCCGTAGGAGGTGTCCGGTGAGGCGGCCTTGTCCTGGATATTGATAGGGCGGTCTCCCCTTGCCAGCTTGGGGTCCAGGGTTCCGGTCCCTCTTCGGCCATGACCACCCTCTTTCCGTTATCCCTTCCCCACTCCGTCTCCCCTTCCTTCTCTTTTCCCTTGTCCTTTGTGGACACTTTAGCACCTTTTTTTAGCCTATTTGAGGCTAAGGGTGGAGCCACTTGATCCGGTGCAGCCATAGATAGCTTGGCAGCTAGGTCAGTGGCCTTGGACCTAGCAGTGGAAGCCACCGAGACTTTCTACTTTAGACCCCCTAGGGTGAGGAAATCCATGAGATCGGCAACTGGGGCCTTTCTTTTGGCCATCTCCTCCACTCTAACAAGATCTAAAGAAATAACTGACGAAGAAGAAGAAGAAGAAGAAATGGAGATAGTGTACCCTGGGGATGAGGAATCGTGCTCGGCCACAACAAATGAAGGCTGGGCGACGGTGACTTGTCTCTCTGCCCTAGTGAATGGCAGGACTATTACCTCTGGGGCGTCAACTGGTGCGGAGGCTTCAGAAACCACCCAAACACCGGATGTGTTGGGTCTGATAAAACTTCGGTATGTCGGGATGTATTTGAGCAGGATATGGGGGACCCATCCAAGGCCTTTCTGCCTGGGAAGACCCTTGTATGACCAGACTTTCCTCAGGTCTTCAATATGAACTCCGGGCAAGGGTCCACGAGCTCGGTTGTTTGCAACTTCTCCTGTACCGAACAGAAGGACCGAAAGCAGAGGCATTAATACTGAAAACCAAGACTAACTTTGTAAGAGACATAAATACAAACACTTTGTAGGATGGACCTACTGGGTCCAAGCCCATCTTTTCGTGGGATCGTGAAGATATCCTGCTCTTCCCCTGGGCCAAACTCGATGTTCCCCGTTATGTACAAGAAGTCATCATCGATGTCCTTGCCGGAGTCAGGCAGTTCAATGACTAACTTCTCGGCTGCCCTTTTGGCTTTGAGGTACTATGACCCCGAAGAGTGCTTGACCATGTTATAGCAATAAACTATATCCCAGATACCCAGGTCGGTACCCAAGATACGATTTAATTCTACAACACCCATCACCACTCTAAAGACGTTGGAAGAGACCTGCATAGGACTTACTCGATAATGCCGAAGAACTTTGGAGAGGGTGAATGGGAAACCGAACTCCCCCCTCCACTATGGCGACCAGTGGGAGGGGAAGCTTTTCCCAGTTCCCTTCATGCGAGTGATCCGGATTAGCCAGGGAAATTCCAATGTCGTCAGGGACGTTGTATCGACGCCGAAACTCGCGCATGGCCACCGGCGTCGATACCAGCTTTCAGAGTTTGCCCATTGGGAAGAAGAAATAAAAAATATAAAGATGGAGGGAGAGATAGATTCCACTAAAAAGAGAGCAAACCCGCCCCAAGGCAAAGAAAAAAGGCAGCAAAAACGAGGGATTTACCTCAAAATGGCCAAGGGAACTTCAAGCTGCCATCGGAGCCTCGAGATTCTTCACCGAAAATTAGGTTTGCTCACCCAAAATCACAGAGAAATCTTCAAAGGCTTGAAATCTTGAAAAACTCCAGAAATGATAGAAGATGGAAAAGGGCATCCAAAAGGGTTTTTATACCCGTCACATTTGAAACGACGGGTGCATTTAATGCACCGTCTGTAATTATTACATGCGTTGTTCCCTAGAATGACGCGTGCCCCTTCAAAGACCCAATCATAAATCGCCACGTCGACAACGCGAGGCTCAAGGCCAACCGTCATCATTCATGGGGGAAGCCAAGGGTTTTGAGCAGCTGAACCACCACTTGAAGCACCGAGTAAAGGTCCCCAAACAACGGAGCACCCCTTGGAACTCCATCACTCAGCACATACCCCATATAGTGCAATTGAACGAACACCGTACGACATGGGTTGACGGCCGAGAAAAGATTCAAAACTCTGGCAATTCCCCGAGCAGATCAGTCGAGCAAAATACCAGAGCTGGGGGCAGTTGGAGGTGGATAAAGACCATGGGCCCAAAGCCCAGACCAATCAACTGGGACCAAGGCCCCATAAGGGAGGCCAGCCCAAAACGTACTGGCCCAGCCCCTGAAGAAGCCAGGGTCACCAGTTGTTCGGGCCTCACAAGTTCAGCCCACCCCAGGCAGGGGTAGCCTGGACTAGTGAAGCCCATGTCGACCATAGGAGAAGTTAACCCTGTAAGTTTCCATCCTTAGCATGATCTGATCAAGCCTACAGGATGGAAACGAATCATATCTACAGGGTGGATAGAAACAAATTACATCAGGATAGGAAATAATTCCTAACTAATAGGAGGCAGGATCCTAAGAGGATTCATCCTCCATTAGTCATGACTCATACATAAAGAGAGGCACCCCCAAACCACCAGGTACGCAATTCTTAAACCCGAGCTCTTGCCTAGAGACATCTCTGAGAGATATCTAACTTGAGCGTCGGAGTGCCTCCCGGTTACACCCGGCCGGTAGGCGCTAACGGTGTTCTTGGTGGTTGCAGGAGTTCAGCGGCGAAGCAAGGAGCGTCCAGTCAGTTCAGCGACGAGAAGTCTGGCTCATACTTTGTTCGGGGTCATTAGTATTGGGCCAGCTTACCTGATCCTGATTGTGCCAAACAAGCCCAACCAGCTTGTACCACGCACAGAGAGGTTAAGTGCATCAAAGTTATCTAAACATATCATCTTTCTCTCATCTCTCTCTCTCTCATACAAATTTCTCTCATAGCAATTTGGAATGCTGAAAATAGCTTTCAAAGTTATACAAAGGATGAAGCAGTGGAGACACACCTACCCAATTCAGTAGAATGATGGGACACAAACTAAGCATTAGCTTAAGTGTTTGACTATTCACATGGTTGTGCTGATCAGTTTTTTATTCTTCTACACAACTGTTTGTGTTAAGCATTGGTCATTGAGAACTTTGAATCATGAGACATTTTTTAAGATTTGGTTCCTCACTTTCCACATTTTTTAAGACATTTTTTAATCATGAGAACTTTAAAATGTTCTATTTGAAATGTTTTTGTCGGTTCACTATATATATGCTAGCTACTACTATTTTTTTTATATTTTTTGATCCTTAAAATTTCTGTAGTCATGGCAAGCCATTGAGTGATCTAAAAAATAGTAGTAGTACATTTAGGCACAGATAATACTTAGTTACAAACATTGTGACTTGATGAAATTGAATAGAGAAATTGTTTGTTTGATTCGATTCAATTTCATTTTCATGTTTGAAGTCACAAATTTTTATTGTAATTTTCATGTTTGAAACCTTGTTCTTTGTTTAAGAGATTGTGCTTTGTTTTAAATATATATTTCGATGAATTTTATTATGAATGTTATATATATTTACTTTGGAATGAATTTTGAAAAATATTTATGATTACTGCGTGGATGAACGATCTTTATTTACACACAGATTACCCTTTTTATTTTGTGAGTTGGCGATGTTTGTACTAGTTCGTGTATTTAATGCATTGATGAATTAGTTTTAATTATCGTTTTGAATATAAAAATTGAAAGTTACAAGATTATATGTATATATACAAGTTTTAAGTTTATTTTGTAAAGTCGCAATGGTGTGTATTAATTCGTACTTGGTATTTATGTATTTGTAAATAAAAATTAATGATTACCTTGAATGTAAAAATCAAAAGTTATAGGTTATATGTATGAAGTGATAAAAATTACTATAATAACAAATATTTAAAAATAATAATTTGGCAAATTTTTTTAAACTAGAAAAATATTTTGCCAGCCAAAAATTTTGGTCGCAAAAAACAACTTTCACCGACCAAATAGTTTAGTCGCTAAAGATTTCAATTTTTTAAAATCTTTAGCCGACTAAATTTATTGGTCGCCAATCAACACTTTTGCCAACAAATGCATCTATTGCCAACTAAAATGTTGGTTGGCAAAAGTCTAGACTTTTTTCCAACCAACAAAAAATTGGTCATTGAAAATCTTTCCCGACAAGCTTTTGGCGACCAAATGGGCGACCAAAATATTTGGTCGGTAAAATCAATTGGCGACTAAATAATGACATTTGCTTACCAAAATTGTGGTTGCCAAAAGTGTTTTTTCTCCACTACGCCATATCCCTCTATTTGCGGCGGTTATCAACTGCCGTTTGTATATACCTAACCGCCGTTATTCCTTTTAGCGACGGTTGTTTAGCGAAATTGCAACCGTCATTTATGAATGTGTCGGGAAAAATAAGACGACGGTTTGTTAACTGCCGTTGAGCATATTTGGCAGTTTGCACGACAGTTAATAACCGCCAATAATATAACCGACTACTAATCTTTATTAACAACAGTTATTGTTAACTGTCGATATTAATTTTATTTATTGACGATTTTATTACCACTATTAATGGGCATTTACTTTCCGCCATAAATATTTATCCACATTAACGGCGCTTTAGTTTATCGCCACGAATGTACATTTAATTTTCGTCACAAATATATATCCACATTAATGGCATTTTTGTTACCGCCGCTAATATTTGTCAATGAATTGAGAATTTTTAATAGAATTAACGATGGAAATACACAATCGTCGCTAAAAGAATACTTTTATTTGAATGTTTTGATATAATTTCTTAGACGTGTAACCTAGTTAGCTATTTAAATGTAGTCCACAAAAACGCTTTATAGATATAACAAAACAACTTGTAACTTAATAAACCTACCAAACACACTATTATAGTCCAATTTTTAAAAATCAAATCATAATGTTCATTTTTTCAATATTTTAATCATAGAAAGCATCCTTATAATTAAAATCTCAAATCACAAAATTAAAAATCTATACACAATATCCTTTTAATTCGTGTCTCAAATCACAAAATAAATAGAAGTAGCAATTTAGTAGACAAGTCACAAAATAATTGCCGTGTAACATATCCCAAAATACTTGTGCCAATCAATAAGATTTCAAATATCAAAATTCAAAGTCCAAAGTCATAATCTGTTAGCTCTTCATCAAATGCCAGTGAGAACTAGAAGCATCCGAAACATGTCGCGTATTGCATGTTGGTCTAAAATCATTCTGTTAAAACATAAGAATTTTATTAATTATCACAGTAAATCGTATATATCCAGAAGTGTTACAATTATATTATTATTTAAATAAAAAATTACCCCAGATAAATGCATTATCGGTTCATATGTATCTGAAGATTGAGGCATTAGTTATCCGATGGATTCAACATGAACTTGTAGTCTTGAACATTTACGCTCTAAGCGGGTAAACCTGTCACCAAGCTCAGCTTATAACTCTTGTCTTATCTCTGAACGCATCTTATTCATGTCAACACGCTGATCTTGAGACCGAGTATATCTACTAAACACTTGAGATAGATAAGGACCTTAGCCATAAGTACGTACGCGACCATGTCCATCTGTTCCTAAAACCTTAATGAATACCTCATCTCTAAATGTTGCAAATTGTGAGGATTTAAGCACTTCAGACAGTCGCATATTAATATGGCATTGCCATTTAGAAAATCAAACATTAGTTAGAATATAAACAAGCAAATAATTGAAAAATAATAATTTATTACACATACTATGGCTTCAGCTGATACTTGATCAACATACTCCCTAATTTTCTTTGTGTGCGTCTTTATGTACATCTCTATCTGATTAGGCTTCTTACTAGTTTTGGTAACAATCTGCATTATGAAGAGAAAATAAATATCATAAACTTTAAACATATGTTGCACATTTTTAATAAATGTCTTGATAAAAATTAGTCATTTACGTCGTCCCTTACTCGACAATGTGCCTTTCTCCCACTTGTATGACACATTATTTATTTTTTGCGATTTGCACCATTAGTATTGCTGCGTGTCTATTATTAAATGATCAAATATAAAAATATAAGTAAGCAAGAAAAAAAAATAAGACAATAAGGAAACTAATATTTTTAATACATTTTCCAATTCACTACCCCAAAACTCAATAAGAACCCTCTACTGATTTGGATCCACCCTATCTGAGCAATGTAACATGCGTTCTTCATCAGTGTCATAAAGGTTATAGTATTTTCTTTCAAGGTTTGAGCAGCATTATTTCAAGAGGGTGGTTGTTCTTGTTGCTGCTGCTGCTATGTATGACTGATATTTGGTGGTGGCTATGGTTGAGGCTGTACTTGACTAGTAGCAGGTGGTGGTTGCGACAAAGACATCATGGATCCAACTGGCCAACGGGCTGTCTTCCGCTTTGTATTCATCTGTATTATAATTCATAAACCATTTAAACACATAAAAATTAATTCAAAGGAATGCAAAAAAAAATAAGAGAGCATAAACAAAAAAGTGAATAATAGATACACAATCATTTCTTACATTTGGTTAAGGTAGGATATAATAAAATTTGCATGAAAGGATACCTAAACATCATCATCATTGGACTAAACATTAACATAAACATCGTTATCACTTTTATCACTATAACTATCTTCATAATCCTCCTCTTCATCACCACTATCACACATGTTGACATTATCAGCACCACTACCATCAACATCTGGATTGACATCAACTGTTGTGCCATTCACATTTGGTCTAACCCAATTAACATCCTCTTCATAATTGTATATTGTATCATCTCGTAGTTGATCACTATATGACTCAACTTGAGGACATGTTATTGCACCTTCAACTGAACCTTTTTCATACATATTATACAAGTCTCTAGGTGTCATCTTCACAGCTATGTCCCAATCTTCTTCAATAGGGTCTTGTACATACCAAACTTGCTTTGCTTGAGATGCAAGGATGATTGGTTCATCTAACACTCGATTGTGTTTGTACAAAAGGTTTTTAAAACTAATAAGTGTGAACTTGAACTCATCATCCTTCATCCGAACATTAGTATCAACCTAATCATGTTTAAACAACACAAATTTTAAATCATTAGAATAACGAAGTTCAATTATGTCTGTCAAAACTCCAGAGAAAGTAACCTCTCCAATAATTGGGCTCCTATCTCTCGAACTGTCATAACTTCGTGTATTTGCAGTTAATGACACTCCACTATTTTGATTTTTTCTTTTCTTCTTGTGCTATTTCGTGTGAAACCTAAACCCATTTATAATATACCCTGAGTACTTTCTTGCCCATCTGTCTGGTCCTATAGACAACAATTTAACTTTAGTTGATATATAATCATTTTCAGTTCGTTGCAATTGTTGAACATGTATTTCTAGTGAACAAGTGAGAGGTCACAAGGTATTATTAATAAAAATCAATTCACAAACCACTAAACATGTTACTTACATGCTCTCTAAACCGACCAGGAAATTGTTCATTGTACTTTCTCACGAGTTCATGCCCACTGAGGCGATGCCTATTAGATTTAAGCACTTGCATATGTTTCTTGTATGGTTAAAAAATATGCAAGACATTATATGTTATATAAATAAATTCAAAATGAAATAGTTTGTTTGGTAGGTTTCTTACTCCTTAAACAGGGTGATTGTATTAGAGTTTGCTAGCACATATCTATGATTACACTGTAAAATGGGGCAATTTTTATTATATAAATCCCTAAATGAACATCTTCAAAAGTCTAATGGAAATTCTTTTTAGATAAATAGTTTCAAAGGAACCAAACCAGTCGGAAACAAATCCGTGAAAAAAATAAAATGAGAACTTAATATAAACAGAACTTAGTTATGCAAATCCCAAGATGATGAAAATTTGAATTTACCCTATTATCATTCATTTTCTTTCGTCAAGCCCTCCAAAAATGAAGTTTCAATTGTTGGAAAAACATTATGAAGTTCATGATTGCCGATGTTGCTTCTAGTATTTGAGGAATAGAACCATATCTGCCTAAAGAAATTGTTCATATGTTGATTATTGGGTATGGGACTGCAATATCTTGATGTTTTGCTCTAGTTAATTTTTATGAGGATGAAACTGAGTGACCATCCTACCTAACAAAATTGATCATTGCAAGTCGGGTAGGTAGCAAAACAAAGAACAATATATTTTGTTGTATCATCAAGTGAAGCTACTGTCATACTTGCCCCTTCCCAGTTTGTCTCGCATCCTCATTTCCGTGTGTGAATGATCTTAGTAAGCTAAACTGCTAGATAATGTAGTTAAGCCTTTTATGTTCATTGCCTAATATCTCAATTCAGCTTATGACATTGTCGTTTTGCTGGAAATAGTGTGTTGGATTGCCCTAGATGTTGCCATCTGGGGTGTGGAGTCATTCCAATAATTTAGGTTAGTTATTTTAACTATTGGCTAGAATTAACATCACAATGCACAGAAAAGTACTAATTTTTTCCAACACCACTATCGTGAGGAAAATAAAAGCCATTCAAATACATAGCACATATATATCTTCCTATGCCTTATTAAAAATAGGTTTAGTTTTGGTTTCTGCTGTTGGAGAGAGAGCCGCGTAGCAGAAAAAAAGAAGATTAATTTTTTTGAATCGACGTCGTGACCGTAAAAACGACGTATGCGATTATCATGAAAAATGAAAATTATACAGATTTTAATAGTTTAATACCTTTATGAAACTTGTCGATAAGTTTCTAAAAATTCCGAATACGTTGAAGACGACCTTGTAACCTTCTCACGTATGACCGGGACGCAATACGACGATCTCGATGTGTGGGCACCGATTCTGATAGTAGTGTTCTTTCTACTTTGGTTTCTTCTCACACAATGATCTCCAAAAAGCAAAAATAATTTCCAAAGAGGAGAGAAGGCCGGCGGCTATCATAGAGTATTAGGGTTAGATGTTGATTAATTAGCCTCCTTTGATATATAAGAATATATCAAATATATATTAAGTATATATCATTTTTCTTAAAATGATATAAAGAGATATACTTAACATAAATAATTAATTCCACCATCTCCTAGGGCTGGCCACTTAGGGAGTAATTCTTAGGTGTGCCAAATACCAATACCGCCCATCATTAATTTAATTTGTTTTTCGAAAGTCCCCGACGGTAAAATCGGTATTTTAATTAAATTAAATAATTACCGAAATCAACAAAAAAAATATCCGTGCATATAATGGGTTACGTGAGGGATCACGAGGAAGTATAGGACTCGGGCTAACCGTGCGAGAAAATCGGATATCCCTAACTCTATCCTCGAGTTAGATCATTTCCCGTACGAACCAAAACTTATTCTACTAAAGGTCCTAACTGAACTCCTGGTCCTAACTCAAATTATGTCTTGAGTCTCCAATTATCAAATGCACTGAATTCTCCACACGTTTAAGATATGGATTCTCGATAAATAAATTAGGTTACTGACAACCAGATTTAATTATTCTCTTCTCCTCGCAATCGCACTGCTTAACCTTTTGATATGTCGGATCCGAAGATCCACTGTACAGCTTTAGCATAATCAAACTTATAAGCAAAGCACACGAGGGGGAACTCCTCAACCTAAATCGGATGTGATTTTTGTCTGCTGATTATCAATCATCGGACAAATAATGTCAGTACCCAACTCATCGGTATTGTTGATCTCATTGAGAAAATCTCAACCATTAACGACTCAAAGTACTGTACATTATCTGAACACAATTAATCAATCAATTCGGGATTAAGAGTTCATACAATACATGATAATATGAGATGTGGATCAATTCATATAGTCAGTATAGAATCGATCATCCCGTTGATCCAGCTCAATACACTCCAAGTGTACTAACACATCAAGGTTAAACATCAAATTTTCAAAATCTGAATTCGATCCGTTCGATTTAGCCAAGACCAGCTACTATAACGATGTACTACAATTGTACCAATAGAATGTCCGGGTCCATTACGATTGTGAGCCTATCTGTATAATATGTCATAACTTTTGACCCGATCTTCCGTGCAGCACGCACCGAGTCAAATATTGGATAGAATATACGGACTATGCATTCATACACCACAAATGTAAAAATAAAACTATAAATGCAAAATCATCTCAAATGTTTCTCATTAATATACTAGGGATCCAGAATAAAATACATAAAAAATATAACTTTTCAGTATACATTCCCAACATCTGCTCTATTTTTTCTTTTTATTTTTGTTTTCCCTCTTTCTGGATTTTGCTCTATTTTTTTTATTTTTGTTTTTCCTTTCTCGTGTGAAAAAAAATGTACAATAAATTGGTGGTGGAGACTTAAATGTTAACCAGACAACAGAATGTCAATAAGACAATAGCTACAAAAAATAAGAATCAAATGAAAGGTAGTGGAGAAGTAATTTATCGAAAGGGCATGTTCCATCAGTTTTTTTTTATTCGACAGAAGCAGCCTACAGTAACTATCCTCCTTCCAATCCAAACAAAAAACACAAACCAAAACTAAAGTTACACCCTATTCTGCTCTTTACATCAGAAACACTTACCAAAAACAACAAATCAAAAACTCCATCCGTTCCTAAATATGAATATAAATGAAATTAGGAATATAAATATAACTAGTGCTGCAACACTACTTCAAAAATCGAAACAGTGAGTAAACAAGAGCACCTATGAAAGTTAAAAAAACAAGAGGCGAAAAGGACTAACGTTGGATGCTCTAAAGAGAGAAGTGAAGAATGAAGAGGCGATATCATGATTGGCTATGATATCATTCTGTAAGGTACAATTCAACCTCTTTTTAATAAAATTAGACACATTTTTATTTCTTCTTTCCTATTTTTCTTTTGTAATTTTTTCTTCTGACTAGGTTTTATCAAACGACTCTCCCAAGAACATATACCGATGAGATTGATGAACAACCCTCCCACTACGATGAGGCACTACCCGTGTCTATGTACTAGCAGTAACAGGCTGTGCAGAATCAGAGCCCCATCAGCACCCTGTTATTGACTTGCACCTGTCCCGATAATCCTCCACTATGACGAGATAATGGAATATCAGTGACTTGTGGTTCCTCTTCCGTTCTACTGATATTTTCTTTTAGTTCTTCCAGAATAATTTTTCTATTGGGCCTGTGATCCATAATATAATTCTCTTCCAAGAATCGGGTATTAGTGGTAACAATGACATTCTGATCCTTAGGATTATAAAAATATACCACCCTTCGTTCTCTTGGGATACCCCACAAAGAAACAGACTTCTGTCCTCGATTTCAACTTACCCGTGTTTCCTTTCAGCACAGGTACTGGACACCCCAAAATTCGAATGTTGTTTTAGACTAGGCTTACGCCCGGTCCACAATTCTGTGGGAGTAGAAGGTACTGACTTAGAAGGTACCAAGTTCAGAATGTAAGCCGCTGTCTTAAAAGCGAGTCCTCAAAACGAATGTGGTAAACCTGAATAACTCATTATTGACCTTACCATCTTCATAAGAGTCATATTCCTTCTTCCTGCTACACCATTCGGTTGTGGCATGCTAAGTGCAGTCAACTGGAATATAATCTCCTCGGATGACAAATAGTTCTTAAACTCTCCAAAGAGGTATTTTTCACCACGGTCGGATTGTAGTGATTTGATACTTTTACCTAGATGCTTCTCCGCCTCCGCCTTGAATTCTTTGAATTTCTCAAAGCATTCAGACTTCCGGTGCATCAGGTAATATATCCATACCTTGAGTAGTCATCAATGAAACTAACGAAGTACTCAAAATCACCTCTAGCCCAGATTGTCATAGGAGCACACACATCACAGTGAACCAGCTCTAACAGTTCTTTAGCTGTATAGCCTTTGGCTGAAAAGGCCCTCTTGGTCATCTTACCCTCCAAGCAATATTCACATATTGGAAGTGCCTCCACTTTCAATGAACTCAAAGGTCCATCTGCTACCAGTCTGTTTATCCATTTTAAATTAATATGATCCAAGCGTAAGTGCTAAAGAAACGTTAGGTTCATTAAAGAAGTAAACTTTCTCTTCTATGGTAATATGGATGTATTATTCATTTTAATTAGTTGCAGTGTATGAGATATTTGAGTAATAATATAAAAATTATCCACTAATGTACCAGAACAGATAATCCGTTTATTATTCTTAATAACCACAGAGTTATTAAAATAAACTAAATATTCGTCTTTAGCTAAACTAGAAACGAAAACTAAGTTCTTTCTAATGGCAAGTACATAAAGATAATCTCTCAATATTAAAACCCGATCTCTACCAAAATTGAGAGTGATGTCTTCTATTGCAACTGCTGTTACCTTTGTATTATTGCCTATATGCAGGTAAATCTCCCCATCATTAAGTTGTTGAATTTCTTAAAACCCTTGTAATGAATTGCAAACATGTTAGTGGTTCCCGTATCTACACACCAGGTACCGTTAGATAACACCGTTAAACATGTTTCCACAACCAGTGAACAGAAATTACCCTGTTTGTTGTCTTCTAGGAAATACTAGACATAGCTTTTTCTAGTGCCGAGTCTAGTTACAGTGAAAACATCTCTGCCTTTAGCTTTTTCACACCAGTCCCGTGTCTCTCTATTTTTGAGCATTTTTCTTCTCATGCCTTTCGGTCCCGAGGAAGAACCTTTTTCTGAAACAGAGACATTTTCAACTATTGAAGGAATACCATTTGTAGTTAAAATTATATCCAATTTACATTTTCAGTCAACAAAATTCAGTCCTGTTAGTTTGTTTTCTTTGAGTATAGAAGCCAGTGGGTTAAAATTTATTTTAATCCTGAGAATCACATAATTAAAAAATCATTAATTATGATGAGCAAAACTTTGAATTCATTTTAATTTGGTTCCCTCTACCATTT
>JAOTRH010482899.1:0-25198 GCA_034768845.1 Heliamphora exappendiculata | reverse complement strand
TTAATTTTATTTTTAATAAAATTAATTTTTTATTTTATGAGAATCTTTATGAGCAATGTATGTGTATTATTTTTAATATTATGCATGGATATTCGATATTCTGTATAGTATTTAATTTAGTGTGTAGAGTACGGCTTACACAGAAAATCAGATTTTAAGTTCTTGCAAAATATAAGTTCTATGTTCACAATGTAGATAAAAATGGACATACCATCTGTACGACTGCAGCACAGAATTTTAGTATGCCTGTCTTGGTTATAGGGAATAGATAATAGTATCGTCTATTATTCTGACTCTCTGTGCTAGTACACGTTGTGTGTATTGAACGGAACATTTAGGATAATTAATTTTGTACTGACTATATAAATTAATTCATACCCCAAGATTATTATAAATAGTGCTTATTCTCTTAATCTTGAAATAATTATTGATTTGTATAGATTTAATATTCGTTATTTTGATTCATTAGAGGGTGCGATCTTATATGGGTCTATATTCCCGGTGAGTTGGATAGTGGTATTATTTATATAAAAAATATTAATTATTGGTGGAATCCTTGCCCCAAAAGATCAGAATTGACGATACCCCATTAAGGATGCTCATAAGTTTTGACATGGCCAAACTCTGCAGGTAGATTTAATTATCCGGCAGTCAAATAAGTTAAGCGGAAGGGTTTAAGAAATTTAAAGATACTGATTAAATTAAATTATCAATAATTAAATTTAATTAGCGGGTATCAGAAATCTTAACGTGAGGAGAAATGGTGAGTATTTAATAACATGAGCTCAATGCAAAAAGGTCTTGAGATTATAGGTCAGAGTGCAATTATAGTTCTTTAGTGGTGTGAAATGTAATTCAGTATTTTATAAAAATTACAGAAATCGATGCATGTCTTTCCATAATTGTAGAAACTTCTAGTAGGTGTCTATGTTTAACTGGAAGTTTAACTCATAATTACTCCGTAGGTCCCTACTGTAGCCCTATATATATGTGGGTAGCCTGAACCAATTTTTTATGATTTTATATCATTATTATTATGATATTTTTTTGTCTTTCGAAACTTAAATATATCGAGGTTCTGCTAGTACGAGTTCTCGGAAGATCGTAATCCACACTACGTTCGAGAATCGTGTAAGAAAATACAGTAGAAGATCTGACTAGAGTTTCAATTCGGAATCAAGTCATAGTTGAAGATTAGATAAACAAAATGTATTCTTCTAAATTAATTTTGGTTGTACGGATTTTGTTTTGATCGTTCTTCGTCAAAAGTTTTATTTGGAGCCGGTTTCGGCATTTGCCAATCCAGTTAATTTTTTACCAAAAATTATTTTCAAAAATAATAACCTTGACAGTATTGCCTCCAAAATATTGGTATCATAGTCATTTTATTTTTTATTTTCGGTTATCGGGGTCAGGTAGATTTAGAACTGTTGCTAACTTTGTTTTGTAAGCGTTCTAATTCCGATTTTATGATCATCTTTTATTTTCATATTTGATTGAATGCGTGGATGATGATTCAATTATTAATTTTTTAATCACAAGAGTTGATCATGATAGATTAATTGATTGTGAATTCTACGGAGGTATCGAATCAATGTAAAAGTTATTGTTTTCGGTATCTATTTCTTGCATATTTTTTTTATGTAATAAAAAAAAAGATGAAGAACTGTCGAAGAACAAAAAACAAGTTTATTGCTACCGGAAATTTATTTTGAGCCAAATTTTTTTTGGTTTAAATAAAAAGAGGGGGGGATCAAAAAGCGGCAGCCAAATGCTGCTGAAGCAGTTTTTTTTTTTTTTGTGTAAAAAGCAATTTTTCAGCACAGCAGTGGTTGCCAAACGCTGCGTAAAAGGAAAACAGTATAGCTCCCAAACAAGACCCTGAAGCGGCGTAGAATAGGTCCGTGAAGCGGCGCAGAAACACGGCAAAAGCTATTTCCGTTCAGCGCTGAAGCCAAACGGGGTGCCGTTCCCTTCAGCAGCGTCAAACAGCGCCTTACGCGGCACCATCCCAGGCTGTTTTCAGCATTCAGTGTTTTTTCCAAACACTGCCAGGGGCGCTGACTTCAAAATAGTGGACCAAAAGAAGCAATCCGGATTCCCAACACAGTGGTTTTTGCAAGGCCTAATCACAGTGTGATTCCAGTCATATGTGGCGCCGGCTTTTATGCAAAAAAGTCGCAGGTTTGCAACGCAACTTCAAGCAAGCAGTGTTTTCAAAGCCTCAAGCAATTCCCAAACAATTTCCTTCTGTTGCGCAAATCCACAGCAAAACAATGCAGAGCCAGATTCCATTCAAACGGATTGAGGTTTTTTAATTCCCAGCGGCGCAATAAATTTGGATTTGGATATGGTGGAGCGCTGGCGTGAGACGGACGGATCAGTTTTGGATAAGGCTTGGGTCAGTGTTATTTTTGTATAACACTTCAAGTCAAGATATTTTGATGCAACTTGAACACTCGCGTGGGTCGGACGGATCAATTTTTGATAAGGCTTGGGTCAGTGTTATTTTTGTATAACACTACAAGTCAATATATTTTGATGCAACTTAAACACTGAAAGCTTGGACATTGGAAGCTTAACTCTTAATAGAAGATTGAAACTCTTTAGAATTTTATTCCGATCATAAAATTGACATATTTATATTTATCGTACATTTAAATTTTTTTATATTAACTGCATATATATGATATATATTGGTTTTATTTATCCTGTTAATTTAATTAATTTAAATATTTTGTAATAAAAAATAAAATTAAGTTTTTTTAATTAATTAATATTAATTAAATGAAAAAACTTTTAGATATTTTATTTTTTACAAAATATCACGTTTAAAGATGATTTTTTTAAAATTAGATATCTTGAAAAAACGTAAAAATTAATTTTAAATTTTGAATTAATTAAATAAAAAATATTTAATCAAAATAAATTATTACTTTTCAAAAAATATAAAACAAAAAATAAAATAAATAAATGGCTTTAATTACTACCTTAGCTGAAAAGCTAAAAAAAATTTTGTATTTATTAAATTTAATTTGTTACGCATTTAAATACGAAAAGATGATTTGATAAATCAGAATCTTTGAAATCGTGTACACGGAAAGATGCTTGATTCTTTCAGATAGTGTGACTTTTGAAAGATGTTTTGATAAATCAAAATTTTTAAAATCGTGTTTACGAAAAGATGTTTGATTCTTTCAAATCGTGTGGCTTTCGAAATTAATAAATTTATTTTAATTATACAAATTTTTATAACACTCAAAAATATTTTAAAAATTTAAATGGGAGATGAAATTTATTCACAAATAAATTTTGCGGTCTCCATCACCAGTTTGTAGGCGATGCAATTAAACCTTACGTGTCGGTAGTAAAACCTTCCTCCCCAACAGACAGATTAATTGCAGTATCGCCAGTACAAACCTTCTTTAGAAATAATTCTGGATAATTATTAGTGTGAATTACTTCTCTAACTAAAGGGTTCATTGCGAATCGATTAATTTGGGATTAGATGGTGGTTAACACTTAGCTACATATAATAGTATTATCTCCAACTGAGTCACTGCTATTATATATTGGATCGAAACTGTATCAGTTATTTAATTTTACTTAGCATGGTCAGTTGCTTAGATAATAAAATTAAAAATAATTGACCTGTCTGATTTTATGAAGGATAGTAGACGTCCTCCCAACAAGACATGCTATTCTCAAGTTACTAGGCTGCAGGCGAATTAATTTTAAAATAGTAGAGAGAACCAAATTAAAATGAATTCAAAATTTTACGAATTATAATTAACGATTTTTTAATTATGTGATTCTCATGATTAAAATAAATTTTAACCTACTCGCTTTAATACTCAAAGAAAATAAATTTACGGGACTGAATTTTGTTGACTCGAACTGTAACTTGGATATAGCTTTAACTACAAATGGTATTTCTTCAATACTAGGAAATGTGTTTGTTTCTGAAAAAAGTTCTTCCTCGGGGCCGAAAGGCATGAAGAAGAAAAATGTTCAAAAATAGGGAGACACGATTTTTAGGGTAGTTAGTGGGCCACGGACTACTGTGAAAAAGCCGAAAGGTAGATGTTTTCACTGCAATCAGACCCGACACTGAACGAGCTATTTCCAGTATTTCTTAGAAAATAGAACAAACAGGGTAATTTCTGTTCACTGGTTGTGAAAACATGTTTAGCGGTATTTTCTACTACTACTTGGTGTGTAGTTACGGGAGCTACTAATCATGTCTGCAATTTATTGCAGGGGTTCCAAGAAATTCGACAACTTAGTGATATGAAAATTTACCTGCATATGGGCAATAATACTAAGGTAATAGTAGTTGCAGTAAGAGATGCCACTCTCAGTTTTGATAGAGATTGGGTTTTAATATTTAGAGATTTTCTTTATGTATCTGCCATTAGAAAGAACATAGTTTCTGTTTCTGGATTGGCTAAAGACGGATATTTGATTTATTTTAATAACTCTGTGGTTATTAAGAATAATAAATGAGTTATCTGTTCTGGTACATTGATGGATGATCTTTATCTTATCACTCTAATCTCTCATACACTATAACTGACTGAACTGAATAATACATCTATATTACCATATAAGAGAAAGTTTCCTTCTTTAATGAACCAAACGTTTCTTTGGCGCTTATGCTTAAGTCATATTAATCTAAAAAGGATAAACAAACTGGTAGTAGATAGACCTTTGAGTTCATTGGACGTGAAGGCACTTCCAGTCTGTGAATCTTGCTTAGAGGGTAAGATGTCCAAGAGGCCCATTTCGGCCAAAGGTTATAGAGCTAAAGAACTGTTGGAGCTGGTTCATTTTGATGTATGTGGTCCTATAACAATCCGGGCTAAATATGATTTTGAGTACTTCATCAGTTTCATTTATGACTACTCAAGGTATGAATACATTTACCTGATGCACCGTAAGTCTGAATATTTTGAGAAATTTAAAAAATTCAAGACGGAGGCAGAGAAGCATTTGGAAAAAAGTATCAAATCATTACGATCCGACCGTGATGGAGAATACCTCTTTGGAGAGTTTAAGGACTACTTGTCATCATATGGCACTCCGTAGCAGAAAGAAAGAATGGAACTCTTATAGAGATGGTAAGGTCAATAATGAGTTATTCAGGTTTACCAGATTAATTTTGGGAACTCTGTTTAGAGATAACGGCTTACATTCTTAACATGGTACCTTCTAAGTCAGTACCTTCTACTCTCGTAGAATTGTGGACTGGGTGTAAGCCTAGTCTGAAATACATTCAGATTTTGGGGTGTTCAGCACATGTGCTAAAAGAGAACGCGGGTAAGTTGGAACCGAAGACAGAAATTTGTTTCTTTGTGGGATATTCCAAGGGAATGAAGGGTGGTCTATTTTATAATCCTAAGGATCAGAAGGTCATTGTTAGCACTAATACCCAATTTTTGAAATCGAATTGTATTATGGATCACATGTCCAATAGAAAAATTATTCTAGAAGAACTGAGAAGAAATACTAGTGGAATGGAAGAGAAATCACTAGTCACTGATATTTCATTATCTCGTTGTAGTGGGAGGATTATCGGAACAGGTGCAAATTAAGAACAGGGTGCTGATGCACAGGGTTCAGATTCTGCACAGCCTGTTACTGCTAATACACAGACACAGGTAGTGCCTCATCATAGTGGGAGAGTCATTTGACAAGATTCTAACAGAACTGGATACCAAGTCCTATAACTATAATGAAGTACTACAAGACAAAAATTTAGATCTTTGGCAAAAGATTATGAATTTAGAGATAGAATCTATGTATTCCAATCAAGTCTGAAAACTTGTAGAATCACCCAAAGGGATAAAATCCATTGGATGCAAGTGGATCTACAAGAGAAAGACAGAAGTAGATGGGAAGGTTGAAACCTTCAAAGCAAGGCTTGTTGCTAAAGGGTTTACTTAGAAATAAGGGATCGACTATGAAAAAATATTTTCGTCGGTGGCCATGCTTAAGTCTATCCAGATTCTCTTATCTATTGTCGTACAATTCGATTCTAAAATCTGGCAAATGGAAGTCAAGACAGCTTTTCTTAACGAAAGTCTTAACGAGTGTATCTGTATGATACAACCAGACGAATTCATTGCAAAGAGTCAGGAGCACATGTTGTGCAAGTTTAAGAGATCCATTTATAGACTTAAGCAGGCATCAATGTCTTAGAACACTCGGTTTGATTAAGCCATTAAGTCTTATAATTTTGATCAAAATCTGAATGAGTCCTGTGTGTACAAGAAGTGTGACGGAAGCATAGTGATCTTCCTAGTACTTTATGTAGACGATATCGTACTCATCGGAAATGATGTAGGGGCATTATCTATGGTTAAAGTATAGTTATCTGAGCAGTTCGATATGAAGGACTTGGGAGAAGCTAGTCACATCCTTAGGATCAAGCTTATGCGAGATCAAAAATAAAAAATGTTGAGCTTATCACAAGCAAAGTATATCGATGATATTTTTGCTCGTTTTAGCATGCAGGATTCCAAGAAAGAGTTTCTCCTTTTCAGGTATGGAATCACTCTATCCAAGGATCAGCTTTCTAAGACACCTGATGAGATAGAGAGGATGAAGGCAGTTCCGTATACTTCAGCAGTAGGAAGTCTCATGTATGCTATGCACTAGACCCGACATTTGCTTTGTCGTTGACATGGTTAGCAGATATTAATCTAACCTAGGGTAGGAGTATTGGACAGCGGTAACAAATATAATTAAGTACCTGAAAATGACTAAGGATTATATGTTAATTTACCAGGCAAATAATCTAGTACCTTTAGGGTACACAGACTCAGATTTTCAGTCAGATATAGTGCTTGCATTAGGAGATAACCTTGCAGATCCTTTACAAAGAGTTTACCGACTAAGACTTTTAATAGTCATGTAGAGGGCATGGGAGTCAGATGTATGACATCATAATTTTGAGTATAAGTGGGAGATTGTTAGGGATGGTATATTGAAAATCATGTTTTTAGTATTTAATTTTATTTTTAATAAAATTAATTTTTTTATTTTATGATAATCTTTATGAGAAATGTATGTGTATCATTTATTCTGTATAGTATTTAATCTGTTGCGTAGAGTACGACTTGTACATAGATGATCAGAATTGAGGTTCTTCTAGAATATAAGTTTTATGTTCACAGTTTAGATGGAAATAGGCATACCATCAGTATGACTGTAGTACAGAGTTTTAGTAGATCTGTCTTGGTTATGGGAAACAAATAATAGGATCATCTATTGTTTCGACTCTCTGTGCTAGTAGACTTTGTGTGTATTGAATGAAATATTTGGGATAATTAATTTTGTACTGACTATATAAATTAATTCACACCCCAATGTTATTATGAACAGTGCTTATCCTCTTAATCTAGAAATAATTATTGATTTGCATATATTTAATATTCGTTGTTTTGATTCATTAGAGGGTGCGATCTTATATAGGTTTATATTTTTAGTGAGTTAAATAGTAGTATTATTTATATGACAAATATTAATAATTGACAGAATTCACGTCTCAAACGATCGAGATTGACGATACTCCCTTAAGAATGCTTATAAGTTTTCACCGGGCCAAACCCTGCAGGTGGATTTAATTATCCAACGGTCAAATAAGTTAAGCGGAAGGGCTTAAGAAATATGAAGATACTATTAAATTAAATTATCAGTAATTAAATTTAATTTGCGGGTATCGAGAATCTTAACGTGAGAGAAATTATAAGCATTTAATAACATGAGCTCAATGTAAAAAGGTTTTGAGATTATGGGTCAGAGTGCAATTATAGTCTTTAGTGCTGTGAACTGTAATTCAGTATTTTATGGAGATTGCAAAAATTGCTGCATGTCTTGCCATAATTGCAGATACCTCTAGTAGGTGTCTGTGTTCAACTAGAAGTCTAACTTATAATTACTCTCCAAGTCCCTGCTGTAGCCCTATATATATGCGGGTAGGCTAAACCAGTTTTTGAAGATTTTAAATCATTACTATTCTGATATTATTTTTGTCTTTCAATACTTAAACATATCGAGGTTCTACCGGTATGAGTTTTCGGAGGATCGTAGCCCACACTACGTTCGAGAATCACGTAAGGAAATACAGTAGAAGATATGACCGGAGTTTCAACTCGGAATCAAGTCGTAGTTGAAGCTTAGATCGACAGAAGGTATTCTTCTAAATTAACTTTGGTTGCATGGGTTTTATTTTGATCGTTCTTTATCAAAAGTTTTATCTAGAACCCGTTTCGGCGTTTACCCTTCCAGTCAAGTTGTAGTTGAAGATTAGATCGACAAAAGGTATTCTTCTAAATTAACTTTGGTTACACGGATTTTATTTTGATCATTTTTCGTCAAAAATTTTATCTGGAGCCCGTTTCGGCATTTGCCCGTCCAGTTAATTTTTTACCAAAAATTATTTTCAAAAACAATGATCTTGACAGTATTACCTCCAACACCTACAAAGAAAATTATGTTTTAATTTTTGGTACCTAAATTTTCTTGGGTCCTTTGGGGTTAGTTTCTTGAGGATGTGTTCCTTTAAGAACCCAAATCTTCTTGGCAGAATTATTTGAAACTTTTCTATATGGACAATGTATGAGAGTATGTCCATGTTCATAGTAATGAAAACAAGTAGCATTTATATGATTAGAAGATGCCTTGACAAAGATGTCGTTTACAAACTTTTTGTTTCTTCTTTGGCTTATTCCCGATTTTGACTTTGTCAAAAACACATTTTTGCATGCCAAGAAGTTTGTCTAAGTTGTTATTTCCTTAAGTGAACTTATAAAAAAATTTAGTAAGGTTTTCAACCTTTTCAATCAAAACCTTGTTTTCATCTTTCAAAACAAAGATTTGTTTTGATAAAGAAAGTTTTTCATTTTTCAAGATTTCAATATCACATGAAGAGAAAAGAACTAACTTTTTCAAAATAGAGTTCTTTGCACTCATTTTTCTCAATTCATCGTGCAAATCCTCAAATGCACTTTGCAATTCATCTAAGGAAAAGGGGTCAAGGGTTACCTCATCTTCTTCTCTAGCTATTAAGCATAGATTTACTACTTCGTTTTTTTCATTTTCATCCTTAGAATTGCTGTCATCACTCTCGCCCCATGCAGTTATCATGGATTTTTTGAAGCCCTTTTTGAATTGCTTTTTGAGTTGAAGGCATTCTGCCTTGGTATGTCCAAGTTTTTTGCATTCATAGCAGATTATTTTATCCTTCTTGTGATCTATTTTGAGTTTGCTAGAATCACATTCGAGGTTGTTAGGCTCGCCTTTGGATCCTTTCTTCTTGAAGAATCTTCTTCCTCCTTGTTTTTTATTTCTAAGAAACCGCTTGAATTTCTTTGTGATGAGGATCATGTCTTCGTTCTCATCACTTGAGGAGTCTTTCTCGGATTATTCGTCATGAGTTAAGGACTTGAAAGCGATGCCTTTCTTCTTTTTTGTTGTCATCCTCATCATCCATCTTTATGTTCATCTCATGAGTCATGAGAGAACCAAGAAGTTCTTCTAGACTGAGCGTGTCGAGGTCTTTGGCTTCCTAAATAGCCATGACCTTAGCTACTCAACTCTTAAGCATGCACTTCAGATTTTTTCTTACCATTTTTGTATTTGTATAAATCTTGCCAAGAGATTTTAATCCATTAATAATGTCAATGAAACGAGTGAACATATCAGACATGGTTTCATCATATTTCATTTTAAATAACTCATAGTTATGTACAAGCAGACTTATTTTGGACTCTTTCACTTGTTAGTATCCTCATGGGTAACTTCGAGTCTATCCTATATTTCTTTTGCGGTGTTACATGTAGAGATCCTATTGAACTCATTTGGATCAAGTGAGCATTATAAGAGATTTATGGTTTTAGCATTCTTTTGAATTTTTCTAATATCATTTTCAGCCCATTCAGCCTCAGGTTTAGGGACAGAAGCTTCTTTGATGGTTTTGGTAGTTCCTTTAGGTCCATTAATAATAATTCGCCAAATGTCATAGTCTACGGCTTGAATGTAGATTCTCATTCTAGTCTTTTAATAATTGTAATTTGTTCCATTGAACAAAGGAGATCTATTGGTTGACTGACCTTCGAGTGATGCGAGTAAACATTGTCGGTGATGCGAGTAATCTTACCAAGAGATTTAAGTCCTTTAATATTGTCAGTGATGTGAGTAAACATATCAGAAATGGATTCATCATGCTTCATTTTAAACAATTTATAATTATGTACAAGCAGACTAATTTTGAACTCCTTCACTTGGTTAGTACTCTCATGGATAACTTCAAGTCTATCATATATTTTTTTTGCGTTGTCACATGTTGAGATCCTATTGAACTCATTTGGGTCAAGTGAGCAATATAAGAGATTAATAACTTTAGCATTTTTTTTGTATGTCTCTAATATCGACTTCAGTCCACTTAGTTTCAGGTTTAGGGACAGAAGCCTGTTCAACGATTTTGATAGATCTTTTGGGTCTATTTATAATAAGCTGCCAAAGATTATAGTCTACAACTTGAATATAGATTTTCATTATAATTTTTTAATAATTGTAATTTTTTTTATTGAACAATGGAGATTTGTTGGTCGATTGGCCTTTGGATTAAATAGATCAAATGCTAGAGGTTGACACATAAACTCTTAGACGGTTAACTAAAAAACAAGATATCAAACTCTGATACCAATTGTTAGTTCCAAACAACTCAAGAGGGAGATGAATTGAGTCTTAAAAAAATTAATAATAATTTTTAAAACTATTTTAAAACCCATTTAATATTGTAAACAAATATAACAAAACAAATAAGAATTAAAGCAACGCAAGTATGAAGAAGGTTAGAGATAGAGAGACTGAACCGGATACCAAAAATTTATAATGGTTCGACTTCTTTCAAGTCTACGACCACTCCTCAAGTTTCTCCTTGAGTATTTTCACTATATAGAATGCTTCACGGGCACATTCCAATCCTTTACAATTTCAAGACTTCACTTGAGCTAACAAATGTTTATGAGCATATTTAAAAGCCTATATTAGCTTCAAGAAGATCCTATTAAAACAATCTCCTGTTTTCTTTTAATATCTCTTGAACTCTTCTTTGATGAGATTTACTCACTCACTCAAAGGACAAAGGGCGATTCACCATTGATTATAATAAATGAAGTGATTAATGAGAAACACTCGCTCTCTTTACAGAAATTAATTTACAATAAATGAGAAGGTAAAGAGAGAAGAGGAACAAGAGTTGGAGCTTCAGCAATAAATGAGCGCTTGAGGATTTAGAGTTTGATTCAAGTAATATAACAGTGATTGTAAGTCTCCAGAGAAATTAGATGTTGAGAAGTTAATCTTTATATAAGTTCTTGTGCATTTATGAGCGCCGGAGGTAGGTGAGGGCATTAAATGTCAAAAATTCAACCATTGAAATCTGTCGCGAATTTGAATCTGTGTCGCATGTGTCGACACAAAATTCTTTGGTGTCAACACAAAATGTCTAGGCTAGAAATCTTCAAGTGATTGGGTTGACACAAATCTTCTAAGGTGTCGACACGAATTCTGTAAACTTCCTCACCAACACAACGGTGTCGACACTTTTGGGTTTGGTGTCGACTCAATTGAACTTCAGCATCCAGGAGGAGGCACTTTATGTCGACTCAATTCTTCTTTGGTGTCGACACTAAATTCTGCAGAAACTCTCGATATATTTGTGTTGACACTTTTGGACTTTGGTGTCGACACCAAATTTCTTTAGGCGGGCTCGGGACTTTTGTGTCAACTCATCTTCTATTTTGTGTCGACACTCAAAATATACAGGTGGCCTCAATTATTTTGTGTCGACACATTTGGCAATTGTGTCGACTCAAAGTTTTGAATACCAAAAGTGAGGAACCACTTTTATGCTGACGCATATTCAATTTGTGTCGAACTCATTTTGAATCCTGAAAGTTTCAGCTCTTTTGTGTTGACACAAAACTTATTTGTGTCGACACCAATTTTTTATACCTGAAAGTAACTTCATAAAAATGTTAGAGTGTCAAACCATTTGTTCAAAAGTGTTGACACACTTGATATGCTTCAATTATTCTTTACCTTAAAAGTGTTTAACTTAATTTTTAATTGAATTTAACACAAAATATTCTCTTTTATGAACACTTAAGTGTTTCAATTCTTTTGAGAGTTGAGTCATTGTTTTGGCTAAATGTGTCAACTCAAATACTCAAAATGTATTAACACTTTCATTTTGAAAATATAAAATATTATTCTTTTAAATTTATTTATTCTTAAAAAATAAATTATGAAAATCATTAAAATCAAAATAAAAAAATCTTAGGCTAACAAATTTTTTCTATTGGTCTTTCTTATTTTTTCAATCTTATTAAGGTTTTACAGAATAACCACATATTAGCGACCTACTGGATCTTAATGTTTAAACTCTCCATTCTTTTGTTTCTATATATTTGACTTGAGAAAATAGCTACCTATGCGAACCTTGTTATTATTGGAGAAAAATTGCAAAAATCATTATTTTTGTAAACAATTGTCGAAAAAAATTAACTAGATAAGCAAATGCCAAAACGGAATCCAGATAAAATTTTTGATTACGAACAATCAAAATAAAACTCGTCCATTCAAAATTAATTTAGAAGAATACCTTTTTACCGGTCGAATCTCTAACTACGATTTGAATTCGAATTAAAACTTTTGTCGGATCTTCTATTGTATTCTCTTATGCAATTCTTGAATGTATGGTGGGTTACAATCTATCAAGAATGTGTACCGACAGAACCTGGACAGCTTTAGTCTTGGAAGACAAGTTATGAAATTGGTTCTGCCTACTTGTAATTTATAGGACTACAGTAGGAACCTGTTGAGTAATTATGAATAAGACTTCTAGTTAAACACATACACGTATCAGTAGTTTCTACAATTAAGCAAACCTCGTAGTGGTATCTGTAATTATGAAAAATTAGCAGTGATTTTTACAATTTTAATAAAATACTGAATAACAATTCACACCACTAAAAAATTATAATTGCACTCTGACCTATAATCTCAAGACCTTCTTGCATTGAACTCCTGTTATTAAATACTTATCATTTTACCGCACTCTAAGATTCTTTGATAATTTAATTTAATCGGTATCTTGTAATTTCTTAAACCCTTCCACTTAACTTATTTGACTGCCTAATAATTAAATCCACCGACATGGTCTAGGCCGGTCAAAACTTATAAGCTTGCTTAAGGGAAAATCATCAATCTCCATTTTTTCAAAACGTGGATTCTATTAATAATTAATATTAATCATATAAATAATACCACTATCCAAGTCACAGAAAATTTAAACTCATATAAGATCGCACTCTATAATGAATCAAAATAACGAATATTAAATATGCACAAATCAATAATTATTTCAGGATTAAGAGTATAAGAACTATTTATAATAACCTTGGGGTATGAATTAATTTATATAGTCAGTATAAAATTAATTATCCCAATGTGTTATGTTCAATACACACAAAGTGTACTAGCGCAGAGAATCGAAATAATAGTCGACACTATTATCTGTTTCCTATATTCAAGACAGGTCTACTAAAACTCTGTATTACGTCGTATCGATGGTATTCCTATTTACATCTAAATTGTAAAAATAAAACTTATAGTCTATAATAACTTAAAATCTGATCTTCTGTGTATAAGTCGTACTCTACACACCAGATTAAATGCTATACAAAATATCAGGCATCCATGCATAACATTAAAAAAATGATATACATACATTACCCATAAAGATTCTCATAAAATGAAAAATAAATTTTATTAAAATAAAATTATATACTAAAAATATAATTTTCAGTATACCAACCCTAATAATTTCTCACTTATACTCAAAATTATGCTGCCATACATCTGAATCCCATGCCCTGTGAGACCCTGACCCGTTTTCTTTTTTGGCATTTTCGGACGCACATTATATGTTTTTGTTTGAGCATATTTTTACTGTTTTTGATGCATAATCGGACTTAGATATACATGTGGGGTAGGTTCTCGGGATCGGGGGCCGTTGTGGTACGATTCTCAAAAAAATTTTAAAAAAAAGATATTTTGGAGGCCTATAAATATCTGTAATTAGATATTTTCATAAAGATATTTTACAAAACTTAACTCCTAAATTTTCCATTTTCTCTCTGCCTTCTCTCTAAGTTCTCGGGGGCCCGGGGCTCGATTTTCAATGATCCAACAGCGGATTCTTGGTTTTGGCATCGTGGGCTACGCAACCATCCGGTCAGAATTTGATTCCAGTAAAGCTTGATTTTGCACGTGGTTTGAGACATTAAATTTTAAACTCACCGAGATAGAATTCTAGACCTGTATGTGTTATAAGGGTGCTATGGGTAATCGGGTGTCTTTTTACCGGTCAAATTGTTGTAGATCTAATTTTTCTGTAAAGTTGGGTTTTTGGGTTAAAATTGGATTGTTGTCGATTTCGATGGATGGAATCGGGTGCTAGGAGTTTCTTTTGAGGTCTTGGAGTTAGGCCTAGGCATGTGGATGTTCACGGATGTTGTTTTTGAGTTTGGAGGCTTTGATTCGAGGGTTGGAGGGCAGAACCTATAGCTAAAAAAATGATTCCTGGCTGAGTTCAGTCGACCGAACCTATGGGTTCAGTCGACTGGATCATCATTTTGGGGTTCGATCGACCGAACCTATGGGTCGACTAGGTTCAGTCGACTGGATCATCGTTTTGGGGTTCGATCGACCGAACCTATGGGTTCAGTCGACTGAACCATGCATTGAGGTATTTTTGGTTTTCCAGTGTGGTCTTTGGTCAACTGGGAACTTGGTTTGGTCGACTGAAGTGCTGGGGTGTGTTTTGGTGGTTCCGTGGTTGGGTTTTGATTTTTAATTGGCGTCCTATGGTATTTCATTGATTGATTCATGGGAATTGATCGATTCAAATACCTGTGGATTCCTTTTGGGGTTTGATTAATGGCGTTGTGGTTTCAGGGGTCGTGTGGTGGCCCAGGGTGCTTATGTGATGTTGTCCTCATGTGTGATGTGCATGGTTGGTTTAGGGTTTGTGGCACGGTTGTGTGAGTGCTGGTTATGTGCGCGACGTGTGGGTTCGTGGTTTGGTTTAAAGGTGGGATTCTGATGAGAATCGTTCTGTGGGAGGTTCAGGTGTTGATCTCCGGTTTAGGTGTTGGTTGTCCCGGTGCGTGGACGGGTCCCAGTTTGTGGATGGGTCGTTCGGGTATCGAATGACGGGTGTGTGGCTTGTGATGTTTTGTCGGGTTACATGATTATGTGCATTTATAACTATTTATTTATGTAAGTGGATTACATGGCATGATATCCTATGTGTATCGTGGTTACATGCTTTAGAACTTAGAGTTTTATTAGGCATAGATGTGATGGATTTGTGGGGCACATGCATGTGGTGTATGTGATATGTTATATGCATTTAAATCCTGATTAGGCTATGCATAGGAATGTTCGGTGTTATCCCGTAATTTTAGTTTTATTCTGTTATATACGATTTTATCCCATGGTATGCAGTCTTATCTCGTGTCATGCGGTTTTATTCTGTGGTATGATCCGTAGTCGACGGTTCCATCCCGTGGCTTACGGTAATATATGCGATTTTATCCCGTAGTTTGGTATACGATCTTATCCCGTGGTGGGCGGTCTATATGGTTTTAACCCATAGTATACGATTTTATCCTGGGAATGTATGTTTATGTACGGGTCTTTATCTCAGCGTTAGGGCTGTGACTGCGGCGTGTGAGGGCTGGTTGTTAGATTTGTGGTTGCAACGTATGAGAGCCGGTTGCATGAACCATGGACTGCATGAATTGCATCATGGGACGGATAGACTAATTTTTAAATTATTTTTAAGAGTCGTGTGTATCGCGATCTAAAAATTATTTTCCAACTGTTTTCAGGCTCCTGTGAGTGAGTCAAAACATGGTTTGTATCCTCGCTTTTCCGTTTGCATGTGAAAACTATTTTAAGGCTTGAAAGATAGTTTAAACCTGCACTTCGGTTTTCTAGCATATTTTGTTTATATTGCATGCTTGTCTAGTTTCTGCTGTGCCTTGGCTCACGGTGTGGGATTTATTTTTCTTCAGGTGCCGATCACGCTGGTTGATCTGAAGGAGCCGGAGGAGGTGGAAGAGTGTAATCTTTCTTTTTGTTAGCTTTTTATATGTATGCTACAATATATTTTTCGAGCGTTGGAGCCATGTAATCTTGCCGTTTGGCATTTATAAACAATACATGTATAGTTTATTTTGAGTGTGTATTGTCGGTTGGGTATCACGTTTGGTTGTTTATGGGTGTTTCACGTGGTCCAGAGTTTGGGGCGTGATAACTTGGTATCAAAGCTCTGGGTTCGAATACCTATGAGTCGTGGAAAGAGGTTGCATCACCGTGTGAGGTTGATTGCGTGGGCTTGATTGCATGTGTTTAGAAGTTTTGGTAACATGAACGTGATAGTATGCAGGTCTATGTGAATGACTTGTATATGTGGGCATGGGGGTTGAATCTTAGGAGTGATAGTCTTGCCTCGGGGCGCTTGGATTAACAAACTTGAGAGCCAAGTTAGAAACGCGTTTAGCTGACGTGATTTCTATGAGGGAGTCTGAGTAGGTTATCCAGATTGACGTGTCATTCTTGCTGGTTCTTCTCGGTATGTGGGGTGGTTTAGCATGAACCTATGTGCTTATGTGTTAGCATGTTTAGGCGGTTTATGCTATATCTTTCCTCTTATGTCGTTTTCTTTCATATAGACGTGATGTTGGCGAGACTAGGGCGAGGCCGTGATCGATGCCGTGGCCGTGCTGTTGGCCAAGGGGATGTTCCTATCCCTGATGATGGGGATGCAAACGCTCCCCAATGACCTGTTGACATGGTAGAGTTTTTGCTTGCGCTGGTGGGTTCCATCGGCCAGCTGGTTGAGACCTCTAGAGGCGAGGCTGTTAGGGAGAGGGTGCCTGAGGCGAGGGCTATTGTGGCGATGCGGGAGTTTAGACCAATGGATCCGCCTACCTTTGCCGGAGATCCTGATACTATTGTGGCGACGGAGTGGTTGGAGTTGACGACGCGGATCCTTGACACACTGCAGATTGTGGAGGATGAGTTGCGGGTTTCTTTTGCCACCTTTCAGCTGAGGGGTGTTGCTCACGCTTGGTGGAAATATGCCAGGACTATTGTAGGAGTTACTTGGGGAGCTTTTACGGGAGTGTTTCTAGAGAAATATTTCCCAGCTTCGAGGAGAAATCTGTATAGGGAGGAGTTCAACACTCTTACCCAAGGGGCGATAGATGTCATGCAATATGAGTCCAGGTTCACATGCTTGTCCCGATTTTCACCTGAGTTAGTGAGCACAAACGAGCTGCGTTCTATGAGGTTTAAGCGAGTCTTGAGATCGGCGATCAGAGAGCGCGTGGTAGCGATGGGGATTCGTGTGTTCACGGAGCTGGTGGAGGTAGCAGCGAGGGTGGAGAACACCATGATTGAGATCTGAGCTTCTAAGGGGGCCAGGATACCACGGGGTGGAGTAGAGGCGCAGACAGCTGGCCGTTCCAGCAAGAGGCAGAGGTCCTCTGATCCCAGTTTTCATCCATCTAAATCACAGCAGTTCTTTGCACCATCACCATCAGTGGCTTCGTCAGGGAGGCCAGAGCAGAGGGAGGTCAGATGTTTTCGATGTGGACAGCCGGGGCATCGTGTACTAGATTGCCCGCAGCCAAGGCAGTCTCGGGATCCACAGTTGAGGCAGGCTCAGAGTTTCATACAGGATCAGTCGCAGGGGACAGAGTTGCCCGTTTGTTACAGATGTGGTCAGACTGGACACATCCACAGGACTTGTCCCCAGATGGAGGATGCGCCGAGCATGGCTGGTACGCCAGTGGGTACGTATGCGCAAGGTTGACAGCAACCTTTAGCAGTACAGACTTCCCGGATGGCAGGTGGGAGTACATCAGTTCAGTCGGTGCTGCAGCCGACAGTGCCGAGATATGGCGGATAGGACAGAGTGGGGTTACCCCGAGTGTATTCTCTTGCAGCTCACGGTTCATCTAGGGCACCAGTCGTGCCGAAGGATGCGGATATACCCTCAGCGAGCAAAGGTACTTTCTGAGTAGGCAAACTTTGGACCAGTTTCCTTGTTGCATCTGCTTGGGATTGGTTATGGATCCCGTGGATGGTGTGTTGTGTTTAGGCAGTGGTTGGTGAGGTTGTGAGGGTGGGAGTGTTAAAGATCCCGTGTCTGTGAGATAGTTGGCCATTGTCTAGGATGCCCGACCTTGTCTGACTATATCCTAGGAATGGTTTGGCTGACCATCTTGTGTGCCTGTGTTGGTTTCGATCAACAGTTTGTTCTTTGACCTTATGTTGAATTTCGAGGGAAAATTTTCTTGAAGGGGGGTTGAGTTGTGAGACCTTGACCCGTTTTCTTTTACAGCATTTTTGGACGCGCAATATATGTTTTTGTTTGAGCATGTTTTTACTGCTTTTGATACATGATCAGGCTTAGATATACATGCGGGGTAGGTTCCCAGGGCAGTGGGTCGTTGTGGCGCGATTCTCAAAAAAATTTCAAGAAAAAGATATTTTGGAGGCCTATAAATATCTTGAGTTAAATATTTTCATAAAGATATTTTTCAAAACCTAACTCCTAAGTTTTTCGTTTTCTCTCTGCCTTCTCTCTAAGTTCTCGGCGGCTTAGAGCTCGATTTTCAACGATCCAACAACGGATCTTTGGTTTTGGCATCGTGGGCTACGCAACCATCTGGTCAGAATTTGATTATGACGAAACTCAATTTTGCACATGGTTCGAGACATCGAGTTTTGAACTCATCGAAGTAGGATTCTAGACCTGTATGTGTTATAAGGGTGCTATGGATAATCGGGTGTCTTTTTACCGGTCGAATTGTTGTAGATCTAATTTTCTGTAAAGTTAGATTTTTGGGTTAAAAATCGAGTTTTTGTTAATTTCGATGGATGGAATTGGGTGCCGGGAGTTTTTTTTTGAGGTCTTGGTGTTAGGCTTAGGCGTGTGGATGTCCACAGATGTTGTTTTGGGGTTTAGAGGCTTCAATTCGAGATTTGGAGAGCTGAACCCGTAGCTAAAAAAAAGGTTTCTGGGTGAGTTCAGCCGACCGAACCTATGGATTCAGTCGAATGGATCATCATTTTGGGGTTTGGTCGACCGAACCTATGGGTTCAGTCGACTGAACCATGCATTGAGGTGTTTTTCATTTTCTAGTGTGGTCTTCGGTCGACTGGAGGCTTGGTTCGGTCGACTGAAGTGCTGGGGTGTGTTTTGGTGGTTCCGTGGTTGGGTTTTGGTTTCTGATTGGCGTCCTATGGTATTCAATTTATTGATTTATGAGAATTGGTCAATTCAAATACCTGTGGGTTCCTTTTGGGGTTTGGTTAATGGCGTTGTTGTTTCGGGGGTCGTGTGGTGGTTTGGGGTGCTTATGTGATGCCGTCCTCGAGTGTGATGCGCATGGTTGGTTTAGGGTTTGTGGCACGGTTGTGTGACTGCTGGTTATGTGCGCGACGTATAGGTTCGTGGTTTGGTTTAAAGGTGGGGTTCTGATAAGAATCATTCTGTGGAAGGTTCATGTGTTGATCTCCGGTTTAGGTGTTGGTTGTCCCGGTGCGTGGACGGGTCCCGATTTGTGGACGGGTCCTTCGGGTATCGAATGACGGGTGTGTGGCTTGTGATGTTTTGTCGGGTTACATGATTATGTGTATTTATAACTCTTTATTTATGTAAGTGGATTACATGGCATGATATCCTATGTGTATCGTGGTTACATGCTTTAGAACTCATAGTTTTATTAGGTATGGATGTGATGGATTTGTGGGGCACATGCATGTGGTATATGTGATATGTTATATGCATTTAAATCCTGATTAGGTTATGCATAGGAATATTCGGTGTTATCCCGTAATTTCAGTTTTATCCTGTTATATACGATTTTATCCCGTGGTATGTGATCTTATCCTGTGGCATGCGGTTTTATCCTGTGGTATGATCCGTAGTCGACGGTTCCATCCCGTGGCTTACGGTAAAGTATGCGGTTTTATCCCGTGGTCTGGTGTACAATTTTATCCCGTGGTGGGCGATCTTATTCCGCGGTGTACGATTTTACCCCGTGGTTTGGTTATGGTTTTAACCCATAGTATACGATTTTATCCTGGGAATGTATGTTTATGTACGGGTCTTTATCTCAGCGTTAGGGCTGTGACTGCGGCGTGTGAGGGCTGGTTGTTAGATTTGTGGTTGCAACGTATGAGAGCCGGTTGCATGAACCATGGACTGCATGAATTGCATCATGGGACGGATAGACTAATTTTTAAATTATTTTTAAGAGTCGTGTGTATCGCGATCTAAAAATTATTTTCTAACTATTTTCAGGCTCCTATGAGTGAGTCAAAAATATGGTTTGTATCATCGCTTTCCCGTTTGCATGTGAAAATTATTTTCAAGGCTTGAAAGAGAGTCTAAACCTGCACTTCAGTTTCCTAGCATGTTTTATTTATATTGCATGCTTGTCTAGTTTCTGCTGAGTTTTGGCTCGCGGTGTGGGATTTTTTTTTCTTCAGGTGCCGATCACGTTGGTTGATCTGGAGGTGTCGGAGAAGGTGGAAGAGTGTAGTCTTCCTTTCTGTTAGCTTTTTACATGTATGCTATAACATATTTTTTGGGCATTGGAGCCATGTAATTTTGCAGTTTGGCATTTATATACAATGCATGTATGATTTATTTTGAGAGTGTATTCTCAGTTGGGTATCACGTTTGATTGTTTATGGGTGTTTCACATGACTTGGAGTTTGGGACGTGATATGCCCTCTGCATGACTATCAAAAGTCTTAGCCAGTAAGCTCCTTGTAAAAATATATGTAAAATTATCTCCTGATGCAATCTTAGTCACAACAATATCACATCTCTATATAATTTCTCTTAACATGTGATATTAACACTCAATATACTTGCCTTTCTTGTGGACTTTTGGCTCCTTTGAGTTTACAACCTCTCCGCTATTGTCACAGTAAAGTGAAATAGTTGACTGAACTGAAGATACCACCTCTAGATCCAACAGAAAGTTCTTAAGCCAAACGGCCTCCTTGGTTGCTTTAGAAGCTGCCACATACTCGGCTTCCATGGTAAAATTAGCAACGCATGACTGCTTGATACTCTTCCAATTTATAGTTCCACCTCCTATGGTAAATACATATCTTAAGGTAGACTTATGAAAATCCCTATCAGACTGAAAATCTGAGTCTATGTACCCCAAGGGTATTAGACTATCTACCTGGTAAACCAACATATAATCATTAGTTCTTTTAAGGTACTTGATTATATTATTTACTGTAGTCCAATACTTTTGCCCTAGATTAGATTAACATCTTCTAACCATGCCTATTGAAGAAAAAAAAAGTCGCGTCTAGTGCAAAGCATAGCATACATTAGACTTCTTACTATCAAAGCATAAAGAACCACCTTTCTCTTCTCTATCTCATCAGGTGTCTTACGACACTGATTCTTGGATAGAGTGATTCCATGTCTAAAAGGGATAAACCCTTTCTTAGAATCCTGCATGCTAAAACGAGTAAGGATATCATCGATATACTTTGCTTGTGATAAGCCCAACATCTTTTATTTTTGATCGCGCACAAGCTTGATCTCAAGAATATGACTGGCTTCTCCCAACTCCTTTATATCGAACTAACAAGATAACTATATTTTAACCGTAGATAATGCCTCTACATCATTTTCGATGAATAAGATATAGTCTACATAAAGTACTAGGAAGATCACCATACTTTCATCAGCTTCTTGTACACGTAGGACTCATTAGGACTTGATCAAAATGATAAAGCTTAATGGCTTGATCAAATCGAGTGTTTCAAGACCTCGATGCCTGCTTAAATTCATAAATGGATCTCTTAAGCCTACACAACATGTGTTCCTAGCCCTTTACAATGAATCCATCTAGTTGTATCATATAGATACACTCGTCAAGACTTCCATTAAGAAAAGCTGTTTTAACATCCATTTGTTAGATTTCGTAATCGAAATGAGCAACAATGGATAAGAGAATCCAGGTAAACTTAAGTATGGCTACCGGTAAAAAGGTTTCCTCATAATCGATCTGTTCTTTCTATGTGAACCCTTTAGCAACAAGCCTAGCATTGAGGGTTTTAATCTTCCCATTTGCTACTCTCTTCCTCTTGTAGTTCTACTTGCATCCAATGAGTTTTATCCCTTCGGGTGGTTCTACAAGTTCCCAGACCTGATTGGAATACATAGATTTCATCTCTGAATTCATAATCCTTTGCCAAAGATCTGCATCTTTATCTTTTAATACTTCATTGTAGTTATAGGGCTCAGTATCTAGTTTTGCTAGGATCTTGTCAAACGACTCTCCCAAGAACATATGCCAATCAGGTTGATGAACAATCCTCCCACTACGACAAGGCACTATATGTGTGTATGTAATAGCGGTAACATGCTGTGCAGAATTTGACCCCTGTGTATCAGCACATTGTTCTTGATTTGCACCTGTTCCGATAATCCTCCTACTACGACAAGGTAATGGGATATCAGTGACTTGTTCTTCTGTTCTACTGATATTTTCTCTTAGTTCTTCTAGAATAATTTTGTTATTGGACCAGTGATCCATAATATAATCCTCTTTCAAGAATTGTACATTGGTGCTAACAATAACCTTCTGATCTTTAGAATTATAAAACAAACTACCCTTCATTTTCTTGGGATATTCCACAAAGAAACAGACTTCTATCATCGATTATAACTTACTCGCGTTATCTTTCAGAACATGTGGTGGACACTTTCAAATCTGGATGTGTTTCAGACTAGGCTTACGCCCGATCCACAATTCTGTGAGAGTAGAAGATACTAACTTAGAAGGTACTCAATTCAGAATATAAGCTGATGTCTCTATAACGAGTCCTCAAAATGAATTGGGTAAACCTGAATAACTCATCATGGACCTTACTATCTGCATAAGAGTTCTATACTTTTTCTTTGCTACACCATTCTACTATGGAGTGCCAGGTGTAGTCAACGGGATATAATTCACTCGGATGACATGTAATCCTTAAACTCTCTAAACATGTATTTTTCACACGATCGGATCATAGTGATTTGATACTTTTACCCAAACGCTTCTCTGCTTCTATCTTAAATTTTTTAAAATTTTCAAAGCATTCAGACTTACGATGCATCAAGTAAATGTATCTATACCTTAAATAGTCATCAATGAAACTGACGAAGTACTCAAAGCCACCTCTAGCCCAAATTGTCATAGGACACACACATCAAAATGAACAAGCTCCAATGGTTCTTTTTCTCTATAACTTTTGGCCGAAAATTGCCTCTTGGTCATCTTACCCTCTAATAAGTAAGATTCTTGGTCATCTTAATCTCTAAGTAAGATGAGCATATTGAAAGTGTCTCTACTTCCAATGAACTCAAAATTTCATCTATTACTAGTCTATTTATTCTTTTTAGATTAATATAATCCAAGTGTAAGTGCCAAAAAAATATTTTATTCATTAAAGAAGAAAATTTTCTCTTATATGGTAATATAGATTTGTTATTCATTTTAGTTAGTTGCAGTGTAAGAGAGATAGGAGATACCACATACAAATTATCTACCAATGCACCAGAACAAATAAAATATTTATTTTTCTTCACAACCATAGTGTCATCAAAATGAACAAAATATTTATCAATTATTAAACTCAAGACTGAAATTAAATTTTTTCTAATTGAAGGTACATAAAGACAATCTTTTAGAAAAAGTGTCCAATCTCTACGAAAATTGAAAGTGACATCTCCTACTGCAATTGCTACCACCCTTATATTATTACCCATGTGCAAATAAATTTCTCCATCACTGAGCTGCCTGATTCCTAGAACCCCTATAAAGAATTGCAAACATGATTAGTGGCTCCCGTATATACACTCCAAGTTCCGATAAATAACACCGTTAAACATGTTTCAATTACTAGTAAACAAAAATTGCCTAGTTTGTTCTGCTTATTGAGAAAAGTTAGACACTGCCTTTTCCAATGTCCAAACTGGTTACAGTGATAGCACTTGTTTCTCCAGTTCATTCAAAAAATTGATCATCTTCAGAACATGATTCCTAATCAAGGTGCCTTCAGCCATGTTTGTATTCATTAAAGACTTCACGGTCACCTACTTAGCAGAACGATTTTGATTCCCAAATATTTCTTTGAGGTTCATAATCATGTCGTAGACACTGGGCATAAGCTGATGTTGATGCTGCAAAATATTTGACATTGAAACCAAAATGTAACAGTGGGCCATCTGATCAGATTTCTGCCACTTCTGATAGGCTTGGGTTTCCTATTCAGTCGCCCCCATATCAGGTACTGGTAGACATATCTCAGTTAATATAAACTTGTAATCCTCAACAGTTAAGACAATGTCCAAGTTTCGTTTCTAGTCAACATAATTTGGTCCCGTAAGTTTATTTTCTTTGAGTATAAAAGTTAGTGGGTTGAATGCCATTTTAATCTTTAAAATCACATAATTAAAAATACCATTACTTATGATGAGCAAAAATTTGAATTCATTTTAATTTGATTCATTTTACTATTTTAAAATTAATTCGCTAATAGTCTAAAATCTTGTGAATAGCATGCCTCGATGGGAGGATGTCTACTATTCATCGTTAGTTCATACATGTCCATTTTTTAAAATTTTATTATTTAGCCAACTGACCATGCCAAGTAAAATTAAATAGTTGATATAATTTTGGTCCAGTATATAATAGCAGTGACTCAGATGGAGATAATACTATTATATAAAATTAAGTGTTAACTATAACTTAAATTCAAAACAATTGCTTCGCAATAAACTCATTAGATGAAAAAATAATCCACACTAACAATTATTCAGAATTATCCCTAAATGAGATTTGTACTAGTGATACTGCAATTAATCTGTTCGATAAAGAGGAAGGCATTACTGCCAACGCACGAGATTTAATTACATTGCCTATAAACTGGTGATGGAAACCACGAGTGTTAACTATAACTTAAATTCAAAACAATTGCTTCGCAATAAACTCATTAGATGAAAAAATAATCCACACTAACA
>JAOTRH010482888.1:0-25199 GCA_034768845.1 Heliamphora exappendiculata | reverse complement strand
ATTTAAATCGCAACATCAAACTGAAATTAATACTCTCCTACTGGGGAAATATTTATTCCTATGAGATATGCATCTGCTGACCTTTTAGGATTCATATAGCCGAGAAGAAAAAGTCTGTATTATAGATCTTTGAGCTAATGTCTGACTAAATTTTGTGACTTGTTGCTCCGGATCAGGCCAGGGTGTAAACCTAGAAAGAAGTACAATCAGGGGTCCCATAATTGGTGGCCCTTTCACCCTGATAGATACAGAGGGTGGGTCGGTTACCCAAAACAACCTTTTGGGAAACTGGGTTCTTCTCTACTTTGGTTACACTTCATCTCCGGACGTCGGGCCAGCGGAAGTCCAAAAAATGGCCAAGGCTATCAATATATTAGGTTTAACTTTTTTCCTTCCTTTTCTTCTTCTTTCTCCTTTTTCCTTATTTTTTACTTGATTTTATATCGACCTATTCTCCCAGTATGACAGTTGATATCTCGTATTTTGATTGGTGCAAGAGTCAAAACAGAATCTAAAGGTTTTACCTGTATTTGTCACGGTTGATCCTCAGCGTGATACTCCTTCACAGCTATGTGCTTATCTTAGAGGTCAGTTTTCATTAACCCTATATTCTGTGTACTAATAGGCCGTTCCTGGTTTAACTACGTATGGTTGTACAGATTGAAGACTCGTCTTCTCAGAAACTTTTATAGTTGGCTTTTTGAGAGAGAAACACAATATACTTTTGATACAGTTGACCTTATATATTATTTATTTGTGGATTGACCCTTTTTGTGGATATACCCTTTTATAGAATCATATTTACTTATAAAAGAAATAAAAATAAATAGTTTTGCTGAAATTTACCTTGCCCCCTTTTCCTTCCTTGGGATGCAGAGTTTGACTCTAGAATAATGGGACTAACTGGACCAGTAGCTGCTGTCAGACAGATGGCACAGGAATACCGTGTATACTTTAAGAAGGTCGAAGAAGATGGCGACGATTATCTTATCGAATCTTCTCACAACATGTACGATCCAAGACTAGTTCTATTCTTGTTCTTGTTTTTAGTGATCAATTGCAATTTGAAACCAACCTTAGTTATGATTATCAAAACAAACAGGTATTTGATGAACCTAAACATGGAAGTAGTGAGGTGCTTCGGGGTAGAATACAATGCAGAGGAGTTGTCAGAAGCAATATTCATGGAGCTGAAAAGAACGGGAACTCAATAGGTCGATGCAGCAGAACGCCATTCATCTTCTCCGACTAGGTAAGGGGCGCATCATATATGGGATGTTTATCTAACATTTTTCCCCCTCATAACATTGATGAGACGTTAAATATTGGTTTGTTGAAAGAAATTTCATTTGCGGTACACAAGGTCAGAAAGTGGTTCGGTACTTGTTTTAGGATGTACGAGGTCTGCAAATCAATTCAATTTTACGGGTGATGATTTGGGTTGTAACATATTACAATTACGTTGATTTGTCTCTTAGTTTCTGATTCATTTCATCTCGGTTGAGACATTAAAGACTGAATTTAAGTAATGAAACAGACACTCTCGTTACACACCAAAATAACCTCAAACTAAACCCTAACAGGCTGTGCATCGCGCGGGCCAGAACAGCCTTAAACTGCGGAGTCTTTTGAGCTTTAATCTTGATGCAGGAGAAGGTAACGGCAAGAGAACTACTCGTAATGAAATTTACAAGTTTGGTGGAATTATAAATAATTTATCTAAACAAACAAAACGAAGAGAAAACTCTCTAAATTTTTATTAATCAAAACTATTTTGCCTTAGGAGCTTACATTATTATCTGCAATAATCACTAACTAAATCTAATAAGAAAAACTTAGAAAAGGAAATTAAAACATTAAAAAACATAAAATAGAATTCTTGGTTATATTAAATTATGCGTAAATTAGGGGTAAGTTCTATTTTAGAAAGATGCTTGTAGATTAGTTCTTATTAAAAGGATTGTATTTTATAAAGTTTTTTTTAAAAATTTTAGATAAAAAATGGACTCTTATGCCATTTATTAATTTTAATTAAGATTATACGGTAGAAGGATATTTTTTTGAATTTTATAAAATTTTTTTACAAATTACCGATCATTATTCTATTTTCAAATTACTGTTCTTGTTTTTCACGGAAGCTAACTTCTTCCAATTATTGTTTTTTTTTTTAAATTACTGTTTCTATTATGTTAAGAAAATGATGCTCGGTGAATGTGGTATCATTGTATCATTATTACGGTATTATTTTTTGTAATTTATTATGTCATCATATGCATTTTATATAAGCTGTAGTTAATGATTTATTTTCTACAATTTAATGTATCATGGTTAGTGAGATCATGTAAAAAAATAATGCACGGTTAGCGAACATATAGTAGCATTGTATCATTATAATCACTTTGTAGCTAATATATTATTTTCTGCAATTTACTGTATCATATTTTGCAATTCACATGTTTGCAAAGAAAAAAAGTTTTTACTGCAGAAATTATCAATTCGCTATTAGAATGCGAATTAGAATCGTGGATGAAAAAAAAATTTAAACTTGAAAATGCATTTAAACTACAAAATAATAGATTAAAATGTAAAATAAACTTGAACATGACGTTAGAACAATTATCGAAAATGAAAATTTTTGATAGAATACCAAAATTTTTAGCGTAAAAAAAAATTAGTTCGTGCAATATTGAAACTTCAAAGTGAAAATAGAATTTTAATATTCGAAATTGTTTATTTGTACTGAGAAACGCAAAAATAGTTCAATAAAGGTATTTTTGAAAAATCAATCTAAATTAGAATTTATTACGAAGTTAATATAATTTTAAAATTTAATAATAAGAAAAACTTTAAAATAGGATTTAATTCTAAATTACCCTTAAATTATTAGTTAACTTGTACAATGATAATTTTAAAATAATGTAAGCATTAACATATAATTCCTAAATATAAAAATGCATTATTCTCTCTCGCATGAAAAATTTTATTGTTGAGTTTTCATGACTTAGAAATAATTTGATGAATTATTGCTTGTCTGCATTTTCTTTGTTCTTTAGATCAAATGATCAAATACTGTCCAATAAAGTCATGTAATATTTTAGCCACTTTTTTCTTGCCAAAAATCGAAATCTCCTCTTCAAACTTTAATGCCAAGGAAGTCGCTTCATGACAGTTTGTAGCGTAGATGATTGGTGAAATTATTTTTTAAAATATTTTTATGATATTTTTTTAAATCTCTTTAATAATTAATAATTTTTCATCGAAAATTGTCGATTTATTGTAATCTTCCAAAAGGGGTGGGGGGTTGGGAAATTGTTGTGGTCAAGGCAGTAATCATCTGTTAGGGAGTCAATAATAAGAGAAAGTCACTAATAATTATTTTGGAGAGAAGTAATTTAAGAAAATGCAAATAAAGATGTAAAAAAGTCAATTAAAAAAACACAAAAAGGAACCTCAAAATGTTATAAAAAAAAAACCCAAAATAAAAATTTATGGCCAAAACTAGTATTGAATATACCACCATTTGAGTGACAGTTCTAAAACCTTCAAGAAGTTGAGAAGGATTTAGGTAAATTACAAGTAACTTTTCCAGTGTCTTGGCAGTTTGGGCCATGCCAAGGTGGACATGGGCTTCGTTCTTCAAGTCAATAGAAAAGGGTTTGGGAGTGCTTACTAGGCCGAACTAATGGAAACTCTTGCTAATTTAATGGGCCTTTTAAGGCTTAGAATTGTCTTAGTTACGATTTTTTGGGTTGGAATGCAATTTGCTTCAACCTAAGGGACTATTTCTAGGAAGTTATTCAGTAGAGTAGGAAATGCCACGTCAACACGCTGATGATGCATGTTCACCCAATACATGTACACCATGTATTAATGAACTTAGGAAATGGTCCTACATTAGAGGAAAATAGTTACAACATATTAGCATGGTTCTATTTTAAATGAATGTATGTGTTACATGTATTGAATAGACATACCACATCAACATGCTAACATAGTATTTTCTAGTCATACAATAGTTTCTCCAATTTTTGGCTCATTACCAAATTTAAACCATCAAAATGGGTTAAGAGTAAGAATGCAATAGATGTTACTATTAAGTGTGTTTGGTCGAATTTTTTTATATGTTTTTTGAGTGATTTTTTTTTTATCATTAACCTAAATAAGTGTACTTATTAAATTTTTTTAATCACGAGAAATTAAAAAAATAAAATTTTTTAAGTAAATAAAAAATAAAAAATGGTTTAGATAATACAAAAAAGGACACTTTATCATGCTTCTGTTTTTTATGGGGCCTTTTCGGTCCTCAGTGTACTTTTTTTTACTTTAGTTCGAACAGACCCACGTTTTAAATTCCTGTAGCCACGAAGAATAAAAAAATAAAGAATTTAAACCAAAAAATAAAAAATCCAAAAAAGATGAACTTTTTTTTTTAATAATATAAAATAAGTATTAGGCTTTTTAAATAGCTAAGTTGCAAGAATGGAACAGAAGATGAAACAAAGAATTGGGAAAGAAGCCCTAATAATTTGCTTAACTTTTTTTCCCCCCTGAATAGACATAAAAACATTGCCACTACCAAAATATTGATAGGTACTACACAGGAAGGAAAAAAACAAAGGTGTGCCCCAAAACTCTCACCTTTCTATATGAAAACTGCCCGTATATGACACCTGTTCTATAAGGCGAGTGGTCCTCATAATTTTCACTTTCATGGGCCCTATTATTTTATATTTTAATATTTTAATTAAATTTTTTTATTTTTTTTGACTCGTTTTAATGAGAAAAGTTAACAAATATAATAATTTGACTAAATAATAATTTTTTTTTATTAAAAATGAAAATAAACTAATTAAAATAAACAAATAACCAATTATCATAAAGAGTTGGGCTTCTCTGCTGTAATAGTACGGGTTTGTTGGAGTTAAAGGATAACTCTTAGTTCTTAAAGTTAAACTCTAATAATTAAGAATTTTTTTTTCCTACGATTTTGATCCAATAGTTTGGTGTTGTTACAACGGAGAAGCCCGACTCTATCCCAAATGTGATAAATTAGTATTAAAGTTCGAGTAATTATTCGGTGCTCCCGAAGTACTATGTAGCAAGTTTACGTGGTAGTATAGTACTCTCATCTAATATGATAACGATAAATTTTATAATAGGGATATGATAACTCACATTTGTTGAGAAATTAAAAGACAAAAAAGTGACTCGTATTTTGTAAATTGCTATTATTTATTTATTAAAAATATTACGTGACATCGGAAGTGTTTGGCAAAACTACTGCTAATAGCTTTTAACTTTATGCTATTAATTTTAATTATAAGTTATAATTTTTTTAAAATATTTACAATTTTTGCTACAACTTATAACAATTTTTTTAAAAAAAATTTTAGTTACAAGTTACTATCTTTACAAAACTTTCAAAAATTTTACTATAAATTATAATTTATAAACTATTAACAATAATTTTATCAAATACCATAGTGACTTATACGGTACTCTAGAGTTCCTAATAATTTTCCTTAAAAGTTCTGTTAAGCTCAGTGGCACTTGTCCAAAGTTCCTAATAATTATTCATACGTCTATCATGACCAATCCCTTTCAAGATCTGCCGGATGGTTTGTGAATGGATCCGACCAATGACCCGATTCCCACGCACCCACTGTTCATTTGTCCCCCCAAATAATGGCATCTGGGTCACATGATGATCCATGTCATTGTAACCCGATCAGACCCCACAACACATGCATAAATAGGGATCGGGTCCTTTTGATGGGTTGGACCACTCTAATAATTTGAAGATCCTCAACTTTTGTTGGGTGGGACCAATCTAGTCTACTTCAATTTAATTTTAGGCTCGGGACCTAAGTTTATTTTTATGATTCCAATCATATTATTAATGTGAATTTATGTTAATTATAAGAGTCTTGCTAACCATTTGAGCGGTAAATAAAAAAGCAAGGGAAATAAGGTTTTTTTTTTTTTTTGTTTTTTTTAACAGTACATTTTTAGAGGTGTGATTTATTATTTTTATAAATTTTAATATATTTTTCTCAATTATTTATATATGTTTTTTTTTTATTATTCACCACTTAATGACAACAATTAGTACTTTTTTACACACATATATATATATATACACTGGGTATATAATTTGGGCCTGTGGACCAAGCAGACCAAGCTCAATCCGTGCATGGCGTGCTCTCGTCAAATTTTCGGGTCGGGTAAGGCTTTTTTTGAGAGTCGACCTAGGCCATATGGATAAAGAGATTGGACTTGAGCTACGGGCTCGAGCCTCATGCCCAAGTTTGTGAACGAACCATGACCGGGCCTTATTTTTTTATTTAATTTATATTTATATTATTTTTATAGTTATTTAGTTTATAAATTTATAATATAATACTAATTTACTACTTTATTAGTAGTAGTTAATATGTCAACTTTAAAATTATAAATTAAAATTTTATTATATTATAGTATAAATTTAAAATTTATTAGTTTATATATTATAAACTAATATATTAAAATTATAATAAAAAGTTTTTAAGTTAAACTATAAATTAGTTACTATTTTATTATATTATATAAATATAAGTTTATTATTTTATTAGTTTATATTTTATTTGTTTATTAGTTTACTATAAATTTATTATTAATTTATATGTATATAGTTTATATTATTATAAATTTATTAATTTATTATAATTTATAAATTTGACAATTAAATGCAGTAAGCTTGAATAATTAAAAAAATAAAATTTTAAATTTATTAATCTTTTAAAATTTCTATTTATAAATTTTTTTTTACTATTTTAATTTTTTAATTCAAAACAATAAAAAGCAACCAAACGTAGAAACCCCCCCTTTTGTTTTTTTATTTAAAACTTAATTTTCATAAACTCCTTTTTTAGGCATTAATTTCAAATTTTCAAAATTCATCATTAAAAAAAAATAATTTCAAAATTATTTTCATTATTCATTATTTTCATTATTCATCATTAATTTCCTTTTTCCTTAATTATAATTTCAAAATTATAAAAAATTATATTCACTCAATTAAAAGTAAAGTTCACTTATCCTAAAATTATATATAAAAAAAAATAACCACATGCTATTATTTTTTATTTTTACATTTTTTCTTTCCTCTTACTCGGACTATTCTCTCCAACTATTGAATTAAAAAAATCATAACCTTTTAAATTATCACATACAAATGTGACATTAATACTTTTCAAAAATATTATGACCCAGTTTGAATTAAATGTCAAGAATTTTATTTATTTTTACTTTTAAAATTTTTTTAACTAAATTTTTTATTTTTTTGAACTGTGCCGATAAGATGAACCCAAGAGTAAAATTTTTTTATCAAAAAATAAAAAAAATCTATTAAAAATAAAAATAAATAACATAAAATTTGACTTGTTAATTTATTTTAACTTATTTTTGTTATTTCTAATTTTTTTTATATTTTAATAAAAAAAATTATTTTTTTGATTCTGTTTCGATGAAAGAAGTTAAAAAATATAATTATTTGACTAAATTATAAATTTTTTTTACTAAAAATAAAAATAAATAAAAATAAATAAATAAATAAATAATTATTTTTAAAAGTCCTTAGGGGAATCGGTTCCCGCATTAAGGGACATGCGTGTGTATATATAATCACGTTCATGAATCTCGCTCCTCTTGTTGGTACGCATGCTAACCTTGTGTTTGAATTATTTTTTTTCATGATTTTTTTTTTAATAAATTTTTTTAATATTAGTTTAAATAAGTGTATTTATTGGATTCATCTAATTATAAGGAAACAAAAAAGTAAATTTTTTTATATCAAATTCTAAAAAAAGTTCATGTAAAACAAAAACAACAACTTAATAAGCTTTTTGACTTTTTTTCAATTTTTTCATTTTTGATGAACTTTTTAAAAATTTAGCTATAACATGCATACTTTTTAAAATCTTTTTATCATAAAAAATAATAAAAAAATTAAAAATTAAAATTAAAAATAAAAAAAAAACAAATAAATTTTTTTAATCCAAACATAGGCTAAGGCGCCATCCCTACTCTCTTCTACCTAATTGTGGTGGTGATCAAATATTTTTGAGACCTTTGGCAAACCAAAAAAAAAAAAAAGAGATCTAATTTTTATATGGTAATTTTATAAAAAAAATTATTATTTTAAAAACAAAATTACTAATTAATTTTTTTGGGGTAGTTCTAATTAAATTTTTATACTTAAGTTTGTTAATAATATATTTATTAAGATCACTATTAGTGAATTAATTTCTTTAATTTTCTTGCTCTATTTTTTTTTAACATTTAGTACACTCATTTAATTTTTTTGTTAACATATTTATAAATAAATAGATGCAAACTATGATAGAATAGTATAACTCGATGAGTAATAGTTAATAACAATAACTCCGACTCAAATCATTAGATAATCATATATAACTTTTACAGTTAAAAGAATATTAATTAATAGATGGTAACAGTGTTTATTTTCAAATATATAAAAATTATGTGTAATACAAAAAAAGCTATCTTATAATTGGAAAAACTAAAATTATTTTATATTTTATTTTGTTTTTAACCTTACTTTATTTTATTTAGTATATTTATAATATATTTTTATTAATAAATAAAACCCTTTTTTTACATGAAATCCTAAACAAAAATCTCCATATTAAGCTTCTTATTGGCCTAATTTAAAAATAAAAAAAAAATCAACTAATTTGATTTAATTTAATTTTTTCTTATTTTTTTTATTTTTTTATATAACTTGACATCTATTATTTTATAAAAAAATTAAAAATTATTAAAAAAAAAAATTTAATCCAAACACAAACTAAGCAACCTCTATTTATTCCCTTGCTCCCTTATCTCCCACATCCCAAAGTTTCTCCATCTTCTCTTTTATGGAAAATGAAATTGCTATTCACTAAAGGAGAGTCCAAAATGAAGTATTGTGTAATTTTTAATTTTTTAAGATATATATCGAAGAAGCCAGGTAAGATGAGGTGAAGCGAATGTCACATCGCAACTATTAGACGATGACAACACATAGTGGTTGAACTAATCACCGCAGCAACCAGTGATACTCTCTGTGATCTTATTTTAAATTAATAAAAAAAAAATATTTTACAAAATTACAAGTAAAAATATCTTATTTTAAAAAAAAAATTATAATTTTTTTCAAAATATTAATTTTTACCCATATAAATTACGGCGGGCGGGCCAGTGACTATTAACGACGGTGATGAATAACCGAAATAGATATATATATATATATATATATATATATATATATAGAAAGACACTTAGAGTCAAAAATAATAAAATTAACGGTCGTCGACGACGACGACAACAGAAATAAACGGAGGCGGTAATGACGGCCACCGAAAGTGACGACGGCGAAGGTTGGGTGTCGGGAGAGGATCGTGCGACTGCCGCTTCAGTATTTATTTTTTTTTAAAAAATTAAACTAATTTCTCTCACCAAACCAAAAAAAAACCTAATTTTACTCTTAAAAAATAAACAAAAAATCATGTTGTTATGCTAAACATTATATCTTAAAAATAAGAATTAAAAACATATTAAATATTTTAATAAAAAATATAAATTTACTTTAAACAAATTATTCCAAACAATTCATTTATTATTTTATATTTTTTTAAAAACTAAACCATTTTAAATGTTTTTTAGGCAGTACAAATAGATTCTCAATATCATTAAACTGCAATTATTACAGTTACATATTCTATATATTACTAGTAATGAAAAAATTACACAATACTTCAAACGACATCGTCACAAGTTTTAAGAGCACCACGATTGGAATAATTTTTCCATTTCATTGTAGTAAGTTTTTAGAAGCACCACGAATAAGGTTGCGCGGATTGAATTAGGATGGAAATTTGTTTTTATTTATTTATTTTTAATAAGTGATTATTTTTTAATTTATTGCTCATTCATTAATTATTAAAATCAATTGGTTAGGTAATGTTTTTTAGTAATTTTAACTCGTGATTTAAATAATTTAACAGATTAAAAAATTATAAAAACTTTAGTAGTATTTTTTAGAATTTGTTTCTAAAAATTAAAAATCTATTGTAATTTTTTAAAAAAAATTATATTTAACACGTCAAGTAAAAGACTAACTAAAAATAGCAATACTAATTCAATAATAATAACATAATTAAATATCTCAAATAATAATATTTACATTGCATGTTTGTTAAAAAAACATGCACAACATATAATTATAGTAATTAAAATTATAAATATTTTAATTTTTTCTTTATGAATATTTATAAAAATATATATATAAATATAAGTACATATATGACGTTGAGACTTGTCGTATGCCGGAACACGATAATTAATATATACTTTAAGTGGATTAGGTTGGGTTGATGGCGAGTTTGAGAAATATAAGCCGATGCTAACTCACCTATCTTATTTTTTTTACACAATCCACCTAACCCAACATACTCATTCACATAATCTGCACAAGTTGAGTTCAACATACTCATTCACGTAATCTGCACAAGTTGAGTTGGGTAGGATTGATAGGTTGAAATAGATTAGTAAATTGTTTACAAACCCATATTCACGATCATGTAGACACTTTATCTTTAGAGACTATTGTTATTTAATTGTATTAGTTTTTAAGAGACGTGGCACTACATAATCATGTTCCTAAAACACTAAATAATTAGTAACATTGGGTTCGGGTCCAAGACCGGATGAGAGTTTTTCTTGGATTCCACTAATAATTGATGTCGAAAAGGCTAATTTATTAAGTACTTTTGGAGTACAATATAAGCAATATTATGTGGTCCGTTATGTGAGTATTTATTTAATTTCTTAATCACCAAACAAAAACGAATCACCATTTGTTACTACATTATTGCGTGAAAATATTTTGAAGTACTATGTAAGCGATATCATGTGCTATTTTATGTGAGTATTTTTTTAATCTCTTAACCACAAAACAAAAACAAGTCACTATTTATTACTACAATATTGCATGAAAATATCACATAGAATAATTATACGATACTTCTGGAGCAATAATTAGAGTTCGTTTGACAACCTGGTTTTAAGCTGATTTTTTGATTTTTTGATTTTAAGTCATTTTAAGTTATAAAAGCAAAAAATTAGTTTGGTTGAAAAAATTGTGAATTTTAAGCCATCAAAAAATTCAAATAAGCTGTATGTAAAATTCTTTTATTGTCCTTCAGCTTAAATGAGCTTTGCTCGTCCAAAGCATCCCGAAACAAGGAGAAATAGAATTTAGTGTTGCTATTTTACGACGAAAAAAGGCAACAATTTTTTCAAAAGCTCAAAATTACTAAATTAAAAATAAAAATACTAATCTCGATGAACATGGGTAATTGACTCTCTCTCCATAAGAGCTCTCTCTCTCTCTCTCTCTCTCTCTCTCCCGAGGTCCTACCTTGAGCATGGTTGACCAAAAAACTTATCCCTATTTGATCTCGTATAGCTTCTTACGCATAAACTCTTTACTACTACCTTGCTGGTGATCTAGCTTTTTTGTCCACCATGGTCGAGGAAGTTATAAACCTATGCAAGAAGATTAGTTTGACGGTGGGTGCAAACCTAGTTCAGATACCTAGTGAAATATCGAAGTTCTGTTTGATTGGCAGAGTCTTGACAACTACGTACTTCAACAAAGAAGCGTTTAAATCAAACATGATCTCGGCATGGAAGTTAACTAGAAGGGTCACTATTAAGGAGGTGGAAAATAATCTTTTTGTTTTTCACTTCGAACATAATGCTGATCTAAAAAAGATTCTTCTACTGGGACCATGGAATTACGATAAAGCTCTAGTGATTTTGGACAACATCGATGGCATCGTAAAGCCATCCAACATCTATTTGTTGTTCTTCTTCTTCTAGGTTTATGTTCATGACCTCTTTCTAATTAGCATGACGAGGGAAGTGGCTAAATTAGTTGGTAACACTATAGGATCTTTTGAAGACGTAGATATTGGAGAAGGTGGGTCATTCTGGAGAAACTTTTTAAGAATTAAAGTTTGGTTGGATATTTCTAGGCCATTGAGGAGAGGCATTAAACTTAATCTTCTAGTGGCCGACACAATGCGAGTTTCATTCACTTACGAAAGGCTGTCGGACTTTTGTTTCTGGTGTGGATACCTTGGCCACATATTCAAAGCTTGTAATGAATGGGTCGAAGCTGGAAGTGATTGAAATGTCGACTCGTTTCAGTATGGTGTATGGCTGAATGCGTTAAAAGATATTGGAGGGTTCTGCAGCAATAGGAAGGAGGGAAAAGAGAAGGAAGAAATACGAAAGTGTAGTTCAGAGACATCTTCTCCAATCGATTTGAGCGCAAGTGGAGGGGGCCATTCACCGACTAAATCGAATTTTGATTAGTCTTAGGTAAAGTTGACAGGGGATGCTTTAGTTGCAATCCCGCCAATCCAACCCATTGAAGGTGGAACCAGGAGGGAAAGGTGCGTGTCAGTAGGGGATACACCACTAACTGCTGCATTTTCCATCGAGCCAAACTTGATGTCAGCTCAGACTCAATTTTGAAACCCAACATCTATTATCTTTCCTCAATCATCTTCGCAATTCCAGGATTTGCATGGCACCATGCATGAGAGTGTGAGGAAGAATGGGCATGAAAATATTCTGACGGTGCATAGGAGTGTGGACGAGGAAATGTATAGCAAGACCATAGATGGAATATGCCAAAGAGGCAGTCGGTGCCAGAGAGTATGCGGGTTGACGCATATGGTAAGGTGCAAGGGAGCGTGAGGACTGACGAATACGGAAAGGCACAATCGGTGCATGGGAATAATGCGGATCATATTTCTGCGATGGAGATCACGGTGATTTAGATGCCTCAATCTTTCCATGTGAGTACCGAGGTCACGAGTTAGCTTTTGCACACATTTGATAAGGAAGGAGGACCGCGCGAAACGAAAGAATCTTTTCAAATGGGAAAAAATTTTCTTTCACTGCCAGTCAAGGGTGGAGTGAACATCAACAAGCCATTGTTGTTTGAGTCAACTCCACAAAGGGATTTACATCCTGATTTAGAAATGTTAGATACAAGAGTGATCGATAATTACTCCAAGAAGAATGGGAAGATTGTTAACACCACTACAAAATTTTCTCATCTGTGCTTTATGCAATTGGATGTAATATCGGATGATTCTCATTTACCTTCTATTCTCGTTAATGAAGGTCAGTGCACTTCTTTGCGAAAGAAAAAAATCTTAGGCTGGGAGAACTCGTCAAGTCACCAGTTTTGTCTCTCTCTACCTCTTAAAGCTAAACGATCTATTGATGAAACAACCAATGTGGAATCATTATTACTTCTGAAGAAGGCAAAAATAACCAGCACCATCTCACTAGCTGACAACACTGCGGTGACTCATGACTCAAACTCTTACTTCTCAACAGCAGAGGCTGCTCGGCAGCCTTGCCAATCACCATGAGTCTTTTATGCTGGAACGTTCGAGGGCTTGGGAACCCTCGTTCTGTTCGTGCGCTTCACAACTCGGTGAAGACCCAAGTTCCCGACATTATTTTTCTTATCAAAACAAAATTAGAAGAGGCTAAGGCGGATTGACTTCGGCGTAGGTTAGAGTTCAACTATGGTTTTCATGTAAGCAAGCGGGGCCTAGGAGGGGGACTTTTCCTTCTCTGGCAAGATAACGTGAATGTCTCAATCAAATCTTTCTCTTCCTACCATATTGACTGTGCGGTGCGCAAACTGGATGGTTCATTTTAGAGGCGCACTACTGGCTTCTATGGGCACCTAGAGATTAAGGAACGGGCACACTCATGGACTCTTCTACGAAAGCTAGCAGGTCTCTCTTCTCTCATTTGGCTGGTTATTGGCGATTTCAATGAGTTAATGTACACTGATGAAAAAAGAAGGTTGAACTCTCAAATCTGAGAAGCAGATGGAGGATTTTCAAAATGTCATAAATGACTGCATTCTTAGAGATGTGGGATTTAGAGGCAATATGTTCACATGGAGTAACAGAAGAGTAGGGAAAGAGAATGTATGAGAACGGCTTGATCGGGCCTTTAGTACGCGAGACTGGAGAACATTGTTCCCTAACTATGGGCTTTCCCATCTCACTTCATCGGTGTCAGACCATTGTCCGATCTTTCTAAAATCAGAGGAAAGAAGTTCACCCTAGCAGTGGAGGCGAATTAGGTTTCATTTTGAGGTAATGTGGACAACCGAACAAACAAATAAGCCCATTGTACAACAGGCCTAGATAGGGACATATGATGGGGATCCAGTTACTAACATATTTAACTGGATCAATAATACGTCAATGGCTCTTACAAGTTGAGGGAAGGTTATGCTTGGATCTATTACATGCCAAATCAGACAAAAGTAGGCAGAACTGAATATTGTACAGAAGAATCCCCAGATGCCATATATGTTGCAAAAGGTTCAAATGCTAGAAAAGAACATCAATGAGCTTCTTGAAAAGGAGAACATTTATTGGAGGCAAAGATTCAGGGCAGTGTGGCTTACTCAGGAGGACAAAAATATAAAGTTTTACCATTCAAAGGCAAGCCAAAGAAAAAAGAGAAACCTCATTACGGGGATTGAAAATTCAGTGGGTGAGTGGGTCTCAGATTCGGAATCCATAAAGCAGATTTTCACCGCCTATTTTTAGCAGATCTTCTCCATAGACCAAGCTCTGAACCCAACACTAGTGATCTCCCATATCACTAGATGCGTTTCAGAGGACATGAACTTAAATCTTGATCGACCTTTCAAGGAGGAGAAAATTCTTGCAGTACTAAAATAGATGCACTCGCAAAAAGCTCTAAAACCAGATGGTATGCCCGCTTTGTTTTACCAGCACTATTGGGACATTGTCAATAAGGATGTTTTGTCTTTTTGCTTAAAATTTTTAAATAAAGGTGGTTCACTTGAGTCTATCAATGCTACTCAAATTGCCTTGATTCCAAAAGTACAAAACCCTAGGAAGGTTTATGACTTTAGGCCGATTAGTCTTGGCAATGTGATCTACAAGGTGATTGCAAATATCCTTGCAAATCGTCTCAAACTCATTCTCCCCGACATTACTGATCCTACGCAAAGTGCCTTTGTGCCCGGAACACTTATCACCGACAACGTCATGGTAGCTTTTGAAACTCTACATTCGATGAAGAAGCAGCAAGGGTTAAAGGAAAATTTAGCACTAAAGCTTGATATGAGTAAAGCTTATGAGAGAGTCGATTGAATTTTTCTTGAACAAATGATGACAAAGATGGGCTTTATCTCTTTTAGGATTAATAAAATCATGGCGTGTCTTTTTTCTGCTTCCTTCTCGGTGCTCATCAATGGAGAACCGGTGGAATATATCAACCTTTCTCGAGGCCTTCGACAAGGGGATCCCCTACCCCCTATCTGTTCCTTATCTGCTCAGAAGGTTTGGCTAGTCTATTAACCAGAGCCTTAAACGAGGGGATCTTACATGGTATTAAAGCAGCACATCAGAGTCCCATTATCTCTCATCTTTTCTTTGCAGATGACAGCTTATTTTTTGTTGGAGCAATTATTGATGAGGCCTAGCATCTTAAGGATATCATGTCAACTTATGAACAAGCTTCAGCCCAACATATTAACTACGAGAAATCGTCAATTGTCTTCAGTCCAAATTTGCCTGCAGCCACAATGGAGCGGATCACCCAGGTGCTAAATGTATCACAAGTTCAATATCATGAAAAATATATGGAACTTCCAACTCTTATTGGCAAGGATATAACGAGGGTATTCCGGTCCATCAGGAGAATGTGTGTGGAAGAAGCTCCAATGATGGAAAGAAAAACTTCTCTCAAAGGTAGGAAAAGAAGTGGTAATAAAGGCAATTGCCCAAGAAATTCCTACATATGTCATGAGCTGTTTCAAACTCCTAAAGTCTTTGATATCTAACCTCAACACAATGGTCAGCCGCTTCTAGCGGGGTACTAAAGTCGATAAATGAAAGACCCATTGGGTGGCATGGGATAAATTTTGCCGATCCAAAAGAGATGGTGGGATGGGTTTCAGATCTATTGAAACTTTTAATTTGGCTTTGCTGGCAAAACAGGGATGTCGGATCATTCACTACCCAACATCACTGATGGCTCAGGTCTTTAAAGCAAAATACTTTCCCAACAAGTCTTTCATGGAAGCACAATTGGGTTTCCGACCTTCTTTTGTATGGAGGAGTATGCTTCAGGGGCGTGAGATTCTTGAAAAGGGCATCTTCTGGCATGTAGCTAAGGGAACCAATGTCAAAGTCTACGAGGACAGATGGCTTCCTCAACTTAAAACGCTGAAGGTTTTTTCACCTCCTATTTTGAAAAGGAATATCACAGCCAGTGATCTAATGGATAATAACTCAAGTTGGGATGAAGTGAAGATGAAGACAAATTTCATACTAGAAGATGTTGAGATGATATTAGCAATGCCTTTTGTTAGAACAAGGCAACGCAAGAGGGAGGGGTGAATTGAATTTTTTAAAAATAATAATCTAAATTTTTTTTTCAAAACCCTTTTAATATTGTAATCAAATAAAATAAATTAAGAAAATATTGAAGTAATGCAAATTTCAAAAGATGAGTGATAGAGAGATAGAACCAGACGTTAAGGATTTATAGTGGTTCGGTTTTTTCTTAACCTATGTCCACTCTTCAAGTTCTCCCTTGAGTTTTTTCATTATATAGAATACTTCACGGGCGTATTCGAAACCTTTACAATCTTCAAGATTTCGCTTGAATGAGGTGAATATTTACGGGTACATTCACAAGCCTAACAGCTTCAAGAAGATTCTATAAAAATAAGCATTTATTTTCTTCTAATTTGTTTTGAACTCTTCTTTGATGAGATTTACTCACTCACTCAAAGGATAAAAGATGACTCACCATTTATTATAATAAATGAAGTGTAATAATGAGAAACACTTACTTTCTTTACAGAAAAGATTTATAATAAATAAAAAAGTAAAGAGAGCTGAGAAACAAGAGCTAAAGATTCAGCAATAAATGAGAGCTTGAGATTTTTGAGTTTGATTTAAGTAATGGAACAGTAAATGAAGGTCTCAAGTTAGAGTAAATACTGAGAAGCTACTCCTTATATAAGCTCTTGTGCATTCATGACTGTTAGAGGTAGGTGGGAATAATAAATATAAAAAATTCAGCCGTTGAGATCTGCTGCGAGTTTGAATTTTCGTAGAAGGTGTCGACATAAATGTCTTTAGTGTGGACACAAAATGTCTAGGGCAGCATCCCTTAAGTGGTTGGGTTGACACAGATATTCTGAAGGGTCGACACAATTCTGTACTCTACCTTACCAATATCATGGTGTCGACACAATTAGATTTGGTGTCGACTCGTTTGAAATTTCAGCATCCGGAGGAACCACTTTGTGTCGACTCAGCTTACCCTTGGTGTCGACACGAATTTCTACAGGAAGTCTCGGTATACTTGTGTCGATTCATCTTCAGTTGGTGTCGACTCAAATGTACTTTCGAATCAGAGACGGGGCACTTTGTGTCAATTCACGACTTCTTTGGTGTCGACACTAAGTTCTTCAGGCAGTTTCGGGACTTTTGTGTCGACTCATCCTTAGTTGGTGTCGACACCTCAAAATCTGCAGGTGATCTCGATTGATTTGTGTCGACCCAAACTTTCGGATACCAAAAGTAAAGATCACTTTTGTGTCGACACAAAACTGATTTGTGTTGACTCTTTTTGAGTCCTGAGAGCTTCGACTATTTTGTGTTGACACAAAACTTGTTTGTGTCGACACTAATATTTTGATACCTGAATATCAATTTCATACAAATGTTAGAGTGTCAAACCATTTGATCAATGGGTGTTGACACACTTGAAGAGATTCAAGTATACTTTGCCTTAAAAATGTTGACTTATTTTTCAATTGGGTTTAACACAAAATATTGTCATTTTAGAATATGTGAGTGTTTTAATTCTTTTGAGAGTTATGTGATTTCTTTTTGGCTAAAGGTGTCAATTTAATTATTCAAAATATGTTAATACTTTCATTTTAAAAATATAAAATATTATTCATTTAAATTTATTTATTTTTAAAAAATAAATTATGAAAATCATCAAAATCAAAATAAAAAGCCATTGGACTAACACCTTTAAGCCATAGGCCTGGGAAAGACTAGCAAGTTTGGTTCCACTCAAATGATGGTGCTTATTCAGTGAAGACAATATATCAGGTAGCGAAGGAGATGGAAGAGGAAGATGACCAGATGAGATCCACTGCGGGCACAAGTCAACTCTCAAAGATAAGTTGGTGGACAAAAATGTGGAATCTCCAAATACTGTAAAAAAAATAGGATTTTCTTGTGGTGTGCTTGTTCCAGAGCCTTACCAACTGCTACACGACTAGCAAGCAGGAATATACCCATACATCTAACATGCCATCTGTGTAGAGATAAAGATGAAACGATTGAGCATGTGCTAATGAGCTATGAAAAGACAAAGGAGGTTTGGAGCGAGGCAAATTTGCACTACCTTCTAGATCTTCGAACAAGAACTTTCCATGATTAGGTTGGAGAGATTGTTCTTACCCAAGATAGAGAAGCTTGTTGATGGTTTGGAGTTGTAGCCTGGGCAATCTGGAATGCCAAAAACTCATTGGTCTTTACAGGATCTATTGTTAAAGCTAACTTAATGGTCAATCGAGCATAAGATCTGTTAGCCCAGTATATTGCAGCCAATACTACTAGGTCCCAGGCCAAGATACCCTATTTGGTACGATCTTTCTGCGCTGGAACTCGCTTAGTACTAGAATATATAAGATCAATGTTGATGGAGCGTGCTACACAAAAACTAGGAAAGTTGGTTGTAGAGTCATCATCCGAGATTAAACTGGAAATTTTGTGGCTGGTCTTTCACCGAAACTACCGAGGTGGTGCCCACCTGAGACTACCGAAACCCTTGCTTTCTTTCATGGTATGTGCTTTGCAAATGATCTCTCCATAACTTGTTGAGTGGTAGAGAGTGATGCACTTAATATTGTCAAGGTTGTCTCTAAACCCACGAAAGATTATTTGGCTATTAGCAACATTATTGAGGATTGCAAAAGGCATCTAGCTGAATCTCCTCATGGCACATATGTGTTCACGAAATAAGAAATAAATCGTCATGCTCACGATTTTGTAAAAATGGCTTTACAAATAGATGGTAGATAGTTGTGGATGAATTGTTGCTCGATGCGGGCTTTTCCAACTATTTGTAATGAGGCTACGGTTGCTACAACTGATTAATAAATATTCTTTGTTTTTAAAAAAATAAATACTAAAATAAAAATGTCACTAACAACCAAAAAATAATAAATTTTTATGTACAATAACTTTTTACAACAACTGTTTTTATACATTTTGAACTACTAAAAATATTTGTATAAATTAACTGAGTTGTTGAATAGGCGTGCACTAGAATATAATTGTTTGGTTGGAATTTGTTTAATTTTATATGTAGAAAGAAAAAATAAAAAATTATTATAAAAAAAGTTAAAAAACTTAAAAGAAAATAAGTTAAAAGTTAAGAGCTAAAAAATGAGATTTTTTTTAACTTTTTAAACTTTAAATCAAAAATTAAAAAATTAGCTTAAAATTGACTTGGATTCAGTAGCCAAATGAACACTTAGTTGTAGTTGAGGGTTTCTATTGGATCCTAACAATAATTGAAGCTGAAAATGTGGTATTAGTTTATTTCACATCAAACAACCCCTTTTGAGTGGATTCCAACTCCTCCTCCGTCCATAGATTCCTAAAATTAGCTAGTGGTGGGCTTCCCTTTCCTATACTTACCCGGGCAAAGAAGGCAAATTATTACATACTCCTGGTGTACTATATATATGTATGTAATGTTATGTAGTATTTTTAATATATAAATAAATAATTTTTATTTATATAATATGAATTAATTTTTATTTTTTAACTACTCTAATAAAGTGAACTGTTATGTATTTATCATAAAATTTATTACTATTATATTATGTGATAACACTATAAATACCGATATTAATGACTGATATTAATGAGGCATCATAAAGCCCAAAAATTTAAAATTATTCTTGTCATAAAAAGGTAAAGCAGAAGTTATGGAAAACACTCTAACATACCTTTCAATGCAAAGAAAAAAAACCCAAAAGAAACTAGAAACTTAAAAAAAAAAAAAAAAAAGTAATTGTCACTCTTAAAATGCTGAACGAACGCTTTGATACTTCTAAAATATGATGGGCCATTATATACATTTTTTAAATTACGGATTACCGTAGCAAATTGATCTTGTAATTTAGATAAGCCACTTTTTTAAGAGGTATTCTGAACTGTCAAATCCCATGAACTTAAGATTATAATAGCGTTTAATATTGCTGAAACTATTATAACTTATAGCAGAAGTTAAGAGTGCTTGGTAAATATTATAATTTGTAAAAAAAATAATTATAACTTATAATAAAAATTGTAAGTATTTAAAAAAAATTATAATTTATAACTAAAATTAATAATAAGAAACTAAAAACTGCTGGTAGAAGCTTCGCCAAACACTCCACCATGTGCCTACCACGCTGAACTGATTTTGTAGTTTGCCAAACAGCTTCCAAAGCAAGAGTGGAAGTTCAAATCTTGTCTTCCATCTTTTTTTAAACCATAAAAAATATACATTAATGTATCTGATTTGAAAAGATATATTCAAATTTTCAATTAACTTAAAAAGACATATATCTAGAACTTGAATTGATTTGTTGAAAAGATACAAAGTAATAAAGTTATATCTTTCTCTCTCTAAAAACTTAAGAATAAGAAAGAGACAATAGATCATGTACGTTCAAATCTTACCTCCATCAAAAAATTAAAAAATATTTGTACATGTTTGGCTGATTTATAGAAGAAAATTAAGCCATACGTGAGGGTCATATGAGGATATAAATAATAAAATTATCCTTCTTCTCTATCTAACTGTGGTATTACATTCTACATTAGTGGAAGATATAAATTAAGTTTGATATATATAAAGAAACTTGAACTATAACTAATAATTTGGGTTAAAGTATTTTGAATTGTGTTATCAAGTTTTTTATTTAATTTGTTGGGTTAGTAGTTTGTTTAAATCGTAGCATTAACACTTTAAGCTTTTAGATGAATCAGTAATTAATAATCTAGTACTATGAGAGAGAGAGAGAGAGAGAGAGAGAGAGAGAGAGAGAGAGAGAGGACATTTAGATAACTTGCAAAGTTACAAGTTTTTTTCTTCCTTCTTTTGTAGGGAAGTAGATACAAACATACAAGATTTTCAAGGCCTTTAAGGGAAGAGAAAACCTTTTTTTTTTTTTTTTTCATTTTGTTTAATTCCTTGTTCTTACTTTTTTTTTTTTTTTCTTGTGTTTTTTTTCCCTTCGAACAAGAAATTAATTACATATTTTCATCCCAGCCACAGGCATTTCTCAATTGGGCAGTGACACTTTCATTTTTTTGCAGTTGTATCTTGCAGTCGTCGTAGTGATAATCTTTTCCATTGCACCAATCGTTGCAAGAAATCCATAACCTATTATTTAAGGGGAAATAGAGATTTAAGCTGTAAATTATTATAAATGATTGTTTAAAATAAATAATAAAAAAATACTCGAAATGCATGTGATGAACAAGGTTAATTCTTGCCTCAGATGGCTCCTGCAGAGAATAAGATGCATAGGTGTCCTTTGGAATCTTGGAAACAAGAATGCCAAAGCCTTGTTCCCTCTCTTTTAAAACCTAACTCAAATAAATATATAAAGATTAGTTTTTATTTTAAAAAAAAAAAAAAAAAAAAAACCCCTTAGTTTTAATTGGATTGGAATATCTAATGGATACCTGGAATGCATCTTCGTCTGTTTGATCGTCTCCAATGTATATAGGAAAAACGTCACTACAATTAGCAAATCCTAAAAAAAATGATTCATTATAGAAGTTAGTCATTGGATTGGAATATCTAAACAAATATAATGTTAATTAAGGAATGATCTAAACAAGGGCCAATGCTTGAATCATATATAAGTTCCAACAAACCAAACAAAGGGACTTCAAGGAATATATTTCGTGTAATGTTATAATTAAAACTCACCAAGAGACTCCAACAAAAATTCAAGAGCCTTCCCTTTGTCCCATTTAATCATCGGACGAATCTCTAGTACCTGTATCATTTTAAAATAGCGATTAAAATTATTCCATCTCTCACTCATATCCCCATGAAAAATTACAATCCAAAAAAACAAAAATAAAAAATATTATGACACATCTATTATTGACAAAAGAAAATCGATATATAAAAATGAGTAAGAATAGTCTCATTTACAATATTTTTCTTATTTTATTAGATAAAAATATTATGTGGAGAATAATATATGATATTTTAAAATTACTTAATAACTACTCGTAGAGCCACCAAAACGTGTGGTTCCAATCAGTCTGCCTTGTTGCGCCTAAAAAGGACAGCATGATGCTGCACTTTGTTTGGGATATTTTTTTCGAATAAATTTTTATGATTGAATTCGTTCATTACGTAGAACTCGTTGAGTTTGTTATTTATAAAAAAATTCAGATTCATTCGATATCTGTAAGATCTCATAATATTATTTTATAAATAATAAAAATTATAATTTTAAAAAAAGAATTGCTAAACAAATATTATTCAATCACTTAACTACATGTATCAGATGAATATCAATTTTTATATAAATTATAAATTCGGCGAGTTATACATAATGAACGGATTTAATCATAAAAATTTATTCTAAAAAATGCCCAAAACAACAGGGATGGACGTAGAATTTTAATTTAGGAAGAACGAATTATCCTTATAAATTTTTAAGAGAGTATATATTAAATTTTTTTAAAAAGACGAACTTATAAAATTATGAAATATTTTAATTTAATATTTTTTAAAAATTTTGAAAAAGCGACCATCCCCGTCTGTCCATGTATGCCAAATCAGACGCAGTACCATGTTAGGTCCATGTATGCCAAACAAGACGCAGTACCATGTTATCTTTTTTTAGTGGCAGCACGGTCCCGGGTCCGGTTCCAATAGGCCTCAAGACAAAGCTCGAAAAACATAAAACAACTTGTCCAATAATAGGATGCCACGTCATACCTTTCTTCCTTGAGTCAGTCGAAGCTGTGGGTACTCCTTTAGCACTGACCGGACCTGTAGCGCCAGTTCACTCCATTTCTGTATTTTTGTTTGCTATAGTCAGATCCTTTCAACCATTTAAATAACAAAAATATTAAAAACACTGATTGCACACATCTTTTTATATAGGATAGAACTCATAATTGTGTAAGATCAATTTTAAATATAAAAGATGTGTGCATATATATGTGGGCAATGAACGTACAAATGTACATATAACAAGAGTCTTAAATAAAATATGCAAAATTAAATAAATATCATCATCATGGTAATATTCTCCGAGTGTACAAAATGAAAATTTAACTACAATTGTGTTGGGTGCAGAGACATTTAATTGCTGACCTAATCACAACCAAATATAAGAGTTGAGACTTTAATTATGGTTAGGAGTTTAAACTTTGTACTTGTCTATGATTAAATCGTTGATTTATTGCATGTGTAAGTAACATTTTCTATTTCCATGATACAATCATGTCGCTAAACCATGCTTGGTCGTATAGAAAACTCTTTATAAAATATGCACCCAAAACCTCCGAGATTATAATTTTACCTTCTCTTCAACACAGCGAAAATGAACAGAGAGACAAAACTTGTTATGCTCCACGTTGGCGCCTGGAATGGGTTTAGTTTTATCCAACAGTGCTTTGTAAACCTGGAAAATTTAACAACCAAACAGAATGAGACAAAACTTGCCTTCTCATCAAATGTGTCTGTAATATATAAATATATTTAGATTTTATGAAAAACGGCGCCAACCTCGTCAATCATCGGAAGGAATTCACTGGCCGGTTGGAAGAGAACAGCTTCAGCACCCTGAGTTATACATCCATGAAAAAAATAAAAGGATTTAACACAATTTTGAAGTTGCTCATTCTAAATTGCAGAATCAAAATATGTATTATTAATAGTATAATTATGTATCGGTTGATATCCATAAATATTAATATTAATGTTCTAAATCTTGTTATGTGTCAATTTGTCAATCGATCCGATATGTAATTAGTGATATTACTTATGATCTTACTTTGATATATATATATATATATATATATATATATATATATATACTTATTCATTTTCATCCTTTCCAGCTCCTTTCCAGCTTTTAGTGGGAAAGATTTTGATATCACATGATAGTGTGTATGTATGTGAATGGAAATATATTGTTTCACATAAGAAAGCTATAAATATGAACGTGTTTAGATTAGTTTTTTTTTAATAGTTTTTAAGTTTTTTGATTTTTTTAAATAAAAGTAAATGTTAAATTATAACTTTTGTGTAAGAGAAAAAAATCAAAATAAATCAAGTTAATACAAATTAAATAACTTTTTTATGAAAAAAATCAAAAAAATTAACTTTTAAACCAGGCCAAATACAAACTTAATATGTAGAGAGAAATAGAGAGATAATTATAATGTCAATAATTCTAAGAACATCAATGTATTATTTAAAATTAATATCTTAAATAATATGCCACAATTACAATTATTGATAAAATGGTCTCCATATAAAATTTATTTAAATTTTATAATTATAATTATATTACATTATTTTAAAATATTAATTTAATAAAATAAGTTTCTATCCCTACTATTATTGCTCTAATTATCCAAAAATATATATATTGCTCACGTTTCTGTATTTGGAGCCTTTAGATGGCCCTTTAATGTCCATTCCATGGCTTCCGGCATAGTACAGCTCTGCTAATCGTACAAATCTGTAAACCTACGATACAGGAACAAATTAGAAACGACAAAAGATGATAGATTATTGGCCCTATTTGGGCTAAATGTTTTTAATTTTGTTTATTTTTAATATTTTTTTATATATTTTTTTATTTTTTTCAATCGTCTTAACAAAATTATCTCAAAAATAAAAAAAATTTAATTAAAAAATAAATTTTTTTCTAAAAACAAAAATAAATAATATAAAATATAATTTATTGATTTATTTTAACTAATTTATTTTTTCTAATT
>JAOTRH010482857.1:0-25200 GCA_034768845.1 Heliamphora exappendiculata | reverse complement strand
ATTGTTCACGTTCAACTGAAAATAAAGAAGAACCAATTTGGACAATTTGTGGGTTAATTTCATTACCCAGGTTTATTCACAAAGTTTTTTCAATTATTGGTTGGCCACGCATTTCTTCTTCTCTTTTCATTAAAGCTTTTAATTCTTCGGGAACATCCCCTTCGAATTGAAAATTATTAGAAAGCATACAAAATAAATGAAGCAAAGCAGAATAATCAAAATCTTCATTTATTTCATTGATATCAGAGAGAGCAGGGATTACAAAATCGAAGGTAAAAGAAGAGGGTGCACAGACAGATGTTCCCTCGAACTCGACATCCAACTGATCTTGAACAAAGCAAAGACTTACAAGATTTCGACTTGACTCAAGAGTTGAATCATGTAAAATGCAAGAATTTAAAAACCAACTGTGACATTTGGTGTAGATGGAGGTGAGATGACCTTACTGTCAATGAGATCTTGAATGCCATGGCAGAGTTTCATATAGTTGTCGATTGGGTGTTCATGGCTCCGATGGTATGAGCAATATTGGGTGGGATCGTAGCGTCGTGGTAAAGGATTAGGAGACGACATTGGATCAAGAAGCTTTATCAGCCCTTTCTCAACAAGTTGATTCAGGGCCATGGACAGAGAGATATTAAGGGGAGTAAAAACTCTCCTTGGCTTTTTCAGCTGCGACAGCTGGTTATTTTTTGGAGGGGTGATGAAGGTGAAGAATTCGATCGATCTAATTGGGGGTTTTGCAAATTCACCTTGTTAGAGCGAGATGCGAGGTTAGTGGAAGAGGTGGGGTGGTTTTGGTTGTTAGATGGATAAGGTTTTCTTGACTCTTCGCTCGGCTCGGCCTCATCGATATCACCAGATTGGATCACATCTTTTATCTGAACCCCGGCATCAAATATCTGCAGTGGTTGTGTTATCAGATAACGCGTCGATGGAGACTGGAGGTTCCTGACTAAAGTCCTCTCTTGTTCCTTCTCAATTGGCCGATTTATCAATTTAGCCGCCTTTCCCCCCACCTAGTTTGAGAATCCATGAATGATCTTCTACATTCTTGATGAGTGCTCTCTAACTCCCAAGTAATTACATCTGGCTGGACATTATAGCTGTATTGGCTGACAAATGATGTGGCGATGTCCTCCCATGTCCTAGTATTTGCAACATTCAAGGAGAGGAACCGCCTATGAGCTGGCCCTAAAAGAGATTGGTGGAATAGCTGAGCCTTTAACTGGTCGTCGATTCCCATAGGAGACAGAGTATCGACGTACAGTCTCTAATGAATTTGAGGATCACCAGTTCCATCAAACTTCTCCATTTCAAGCATTTTAGTATTCGGGAATAAACAAAGTCCCCTCGCATCTAGCGTATATTCTTCAACACTCTTGGCCTTTCTAAGGACCTTCTCCATCCGGTCGATCTTCTCAGCCAACACAGATTCTCTAAACTGAGCAATATTTTCTTTCGCAACTATCACCTGAGGATGGATTTGTGGTGGTGGCAGAGTAACTTGTGCTCCATCAGGAACCTGATTATCATTCCAAAAGTCTTCCCCGTTACCATTTGGTTCGTCATGCTATTCATTCAGTACCAATAAACGGGCTTGAATCGCCTGAATCTGTGCCTGACATTGTACCTGAGCCTGGGTTTGCTGCTCTAAGGCCCTTTATCTATCAATAATGGTTCTCATCAGAGCTGCCATTTTAGCTAACTCAGTTGGCTATTCAGATACTCTGTGAAGTCTTCCTAATTTTGATCTATTTCAAACACGCGCTAACTGTACTCTTCTCGACTCAATGGTAAACCCTAGATTCCAGAAGTAGAATGACCAGTATCAGATACTTCCCGAACAAAATTCTAACAATAGACAGCAAACATCCCAAATACCCGAACCATAAGCAGATAATTACAGAGGCTAAAACCATGCCCCTGCCAAGCTTATTTCGCCAGCATAACAACAGGATGACCCAGGATAACGGCTAAAGAGAAGATTAACCAACTTCTAGAGGGAAGGTTTATCTAAACGGACAGCACTCTGGTAGAAAAAAAAGTTTTAACCCTTAAGAGACTGGTTCGATCTAAATTTTAAAAAAAAACGAGCAGCATAACTGTAGAAAACTAGCTCACATGGGTATAATAAGGATTTGAAGGGAACGAGCCTAAACAAAGGCGGGGTGTAGAACTAACAACTGAAGAAGAACCTAGAAGAGAGAGAAACTATCCTAGAGATTTCAAAACAAAATAGGGGCATGACCCTGAAAAGAAAACTACGGCGTAAAGGTCAAACAAGGCGAAGAACAAAGCCTGGATAAGAACCCAAAGGTGAAGCTAACCTAATCAAAAGGTGCAACAGAAAACCCGGGCCAAACTCGGGACAAGAACTATCCTGAGCTAAGCAAACAATCATAACAATATACAATCAAAACATTCAATTAAGAAAAACATATAATCCTACTTGGGTTAGCAGCACCTAAAGGGGGTTCTAAGTTTACTATATGCAAAAGGCCAATTTTAGTCAATTGAACAAGATACCTACTAAATAAAGTCGGGTATATACCTCCCATGCCTGTAATCGTACAAGACATGATCAAACGGTATGCTCGAACTCTTTTACTGCACCTATGTGAGTATACAGTCAGTAAGGCTTGCCCGCCTTTTCAACAATTCCCGAAACGGATGAACATTCAGGGCATTAGGTCAACCAGGCAGGGCGTTTTGAAGAACAATGCATATGCATGCGATAATGCAAATGAGAAAGACATAGTAAGAACCAATGATTCTTTTGAGTCTAACCCTTTTATTTGATTTTATAAACCAGTCCCCAGCAGAGTCGTTAGAAAATACTATGACTTTGGGATTTGGGGGTTAAAAATGAGAGAATTCAAAGATGTTTTGAAAAAAACTTTAACACCTTGAAAATTAACTTTTGAAAATTCTTTTTGTTGAAAATAGAGTCATCACTTAGTTTTTGAGAAAAACTATGAAAAATAAAATTGGCTACTGATCCATAAAATGTTAACCAGAGAAAGAGGGTTCAAGAGTTAAGGTACGAATCAGGGAAGGTGTTAGGCACCATGTTCGCCCAACCGTAAGGTTGGCCTCTACTAATCATCATTAGTTCTTTTATTATGATTTCTCAAATGCATGCAAATAAAGAAAATAGGGGTGAAGAGAGAATATTCAAAATCAAGTATAAAAAATACATAAAATAAGTACATAACACGCCAAATCAAAGCAAATAAAATAGTAAAATCCTAAATCATGTGATATTCAATTTCTAACTAAAGGATGCTTGGTACACATAACCACATGCAATATTATTTAAACAACCTAAACTAGCACGATTTGGTTAAAAGAATAAAAATATGCTAAAGTTACTAAAATTATCTAAACATGGATTGCAAATAAAAATAAGCTAATCTATTCTAGATATGATTTTAAAAGAAATGACCAAAACATGTATAATACCAAAACAAACCAGGTAAGAAATAAAACTAGGTAAAAAAATAAATTAGGTAAAGGAGAGAAATGCATAAGAAAATTCTACAAAAGAAAGATTTTATACTTAAAGAGGGATTTGAAGGAAAAGAAAATAAAGAAAGAGTTTGTAAAAGGAAAATATGCCAAAAAAAGGTTAGAAAATACTATATATATAAAAAAACTAACTATTTACATTTTATACATTTTAAAAGAAACAAAAAAAAGAAAATCAAAAGAAATCAAAAGAAGATAACACTTAAAAGATGAAAGCTAGTTTAGGAGGCTTTTTGTGATTTTTAGGTTTAAATAAAAAAAATATTATAAAAGAAAAGTTAAGCTTATAAAGGAAGGTTCTGAAAAGAAATTTTAATTATTCATATTTTATATTTTTAAAAGAGAATAAAAGAGAAGAAAAAAAAAAGGAGAAAATGAAAGAATAATGGAGTGTTTTTAAAAGGAAAAATTATGAACTACTTAAAGATGAAAATTAACTTAAAAGCCTTTTTGTGATTTTTGGTTTTAACAAAATAAATGAAAAGTGCCATAAAAAGAAAATAAAATTATAGAAAATAAAAATAAAAAATAGATTTCTATAAGAAAAATGAACACTAATATTATAAGAAAAGAAATGCTAAATTAAACTTTATTAAAGCTAATAAGAAAATAAAAGAGTAGAAAAGAAAATTACACTAATATTGAAAGAAAAGAAAAGAAAATAGAAAGTAGAAGCTAGAAAATAAATATTAAGCTAAAAAGAAAATAAAATGAAGTATTAGTATTTAAAGAAAAGAAAGTGGAATACTTAAAGGAAAAGAGATAGGGCATTATGAGGAAAAATAAAATTGATGATAAAAGAAAATAAAATGAAAGGTAGGACATTAAACTAATACTTAAAAGAAAAATGGACATTAAATTAAAAAAAAATAAGAAAAAAAATAATAATAAATGCTAGAATATTAGAACAAAACTAAGAAAATAAAGGAACACCTAAACTAATATTGTAAGTAAATAAAGGAAAAATAAATGGTACATTAAGAAAAAAATTACATTAAGCTAAAAGAAAAAGAAATAAAATTTTAAAAAGCTACATTACAAGAAAAAGTAAATGTGAAGAAAGAAAATTACGTTGCTATTAAATGAAAACAAAGAATTAAAAGAAATGAAATAAAATGAAATGCTAGTAAAATAAAAATTAGACTAATTAAAAAATAAATAAATAAAGGTAGAATATCAAATTAGCATAAAAAGAAAAGGAATGAAAAGAAATGAAGCGTTTGAATTAAATTGGTGTAATATTGGTTATTACAACAATTTGTTGTATAAGTGCTTAAATCATAACAATTAGCAACATTGATAAGTTGTAATTGCCAAGAAAAATATTAGCACTATTTAGTAATTTTACAATTTGTAATAACTTTAAAAAAGAAGGTAAGTAAATAAAACAAATAAGATAAATAAGCTAAAACTAGAATTTAAAGTAATTTAAGAATATAACAACTACATAAATAATACGGGAATGTAATTAAAATGAGTTGACCAAATTAAACCCAACAACTCCAAAGGGGTAGAAAATGGAGTTAAAAGGGCCGATGATCCAATCGAAATACCTGAATGGCTTCGGAATCCTCAAGTTGGGGAATGTGGGTGAGCAATTTGATCTTTAGGCGATGATCTAAGCTAAGGTTTGGGACTGTCGGAGGCTCGAATCTTAGTATTTCGGCAGGGCTTCGGCATCGGGGATCGGAATCGCTCGGTATATCGGCAAAGTCTCTCTCACTCAAAATTCCTACTGAAAACGTACGCCGGGGTATGGTATTTATTGAATTCTTCAACCAATGAGGTGTTGCCACGTTTTGGGATACGTCAGGCCATTTGGAGTTGGCAGCCGCTGGGTTGAAAAAGGTTCCACAAGGTTCTATTTGAGGCCGCCACAATGTGAGTTGGCGGTCGCCATGTTGTAGTTGGCGGACACCACTTTTTGCTAGGGTTTCCAGAGGTTCTATTGACAGCCGCCACATTGAACATGGCGGTCGCCACTTCTGACAATGACTTGAGCAACAAGTTATCGATGGTTTGATACAATTTCATTAGTTTTGAATGTTTTTGATGACTTGGTTCAAATACCGAGCTTGAATCACCTCATGAGGATCGTATTGAGGCACTATTCCACCTGTTTTCGTCATCGAATTCGCCTAAGATTAGGCGGGGTCAAATTGGGGTATCTATACCTATTAATTTAATTAATTCAAAATTTTAGTTTTAATTAAAATATTTTGTAATGGAAAATAAAATAAAATTTTTTTAATTAATTAATTTTTATTAAATAAAAAAATTTAGATATTTTATTTTTGACAAAATATCACCTTTGTGATGATTTTTCTTAAATCGGATATCTTGGAAAAACGTGAAAATTAATTTCAGATTTTGAATTAATTAAATAAAAAACTATTTAATCAAAATAAATTATTATTTTTTGAAAAATATAAAATAAAAAATAAAATAAATAAATGCTTTTAATTACTACCTTAGCTAAAATGTTTGGAAAAAAACTGTACATTTATTAAATTTTATTTACTACGCATTTAAACACGAAAAGATAGTTTGATAAATCAGAATCTTTGAAATCATGTACACGGAAAGATGTTTGCTTGTTTCATATCGTGTGACTTTCGAAATTAATAAATTTATTTTAATTAAATAAATTTTTATAACTCTCAAAAAATATTTTAAAAATCTAAGTGGGAGAGGGAATTTATTCATAGATAAATCTCGCGGTCTCTATCACCAGTTTGTAGGCAATGCAATTAAACTCTGCGTGTATGTAAGAAGGTAATCATCTCCATCGGATAGATTAATTGCGGTATCGCCAGTACAAATTTCCTTTAGGTATCATTTTGGATAATTATTAGTGTTGATCACTTCTCAATCAGAAGAGTTCATTGCGAAACGATTGATTTGAGAATAAGTGATGGTTAACACTTAGTTGTATATAATAGTATCCTCTCCATCTAAATCACTGCTATTATATATTGGACCAAAACTATGCCAGCTATTTAATTTTACTTGACATGGTCAGTTGTCTAGATAGTAAAATTAAAATAAATTTGTTTGTCTAGTTTTATGAAGGATAGTAGACATCTTTCCATCGAGGCATGCTATTCTCAGGTTACCATATTGCTGGCGAATTAATTTTAAAATCGTTGAGGGAATCAAATTAAAATAAATTCAAAGTTTTGATCATCATAATTAACGATTTTTTTAATTATGTGATTCTCATGATTAAAATGACTTTCAACCTATTCGCTTTAATACTCAAAGAAAAGAAACAAACAGGACTGAATTTTGTTGACTGAAAATGTAACTTGAAAATAGTTTAAACTACAAATGGTATTCCTTAAATACCAGAAAATGTGTTTGTTTTTTAAAAAGGTTCTTCCTCTGAGCCAAAAGGTATTAAGAAGAAAAAGTTTTAGAAACAGGGAGACGATTTTTACGGCAGTTAGTGGGCTAAGAACTGATGTGAAAAAGCCGATAGGAAAATATTTTCACTACAACCAAACCCAGCACTAGAAAAAGATATGTCTAGTATTTCTCAGAATGCAAAACAAACAGGATAATTTCTGTTCACTGGTTGTGAAAGTATGTTTAGCGGTGTTATCTATCGGTACCTGGTGTGTAGATACGGGAGCCACTAATCATTTCTGCAATTTATTGCAGGGGTTCCAGGAAATCCGATAACTTAGTAATTCGGAGATTTACCTACATATGGGCAATAATACAAAGGTAACAACAGTTACAGTAGGAGATGTTACTCTCAGTTTTGGTAGAGATCGGGTTTTAATATTGAGAGATTGTCTTTATGTACTTACCATTAGAAGGAACTTAGTTTTTATTTTTGAATTGGCTAAAGATGGATATTTGGTTTATTTAAATAACTATGTGGTTATTAAGGATAATAAACGGGTTATCTATTCTGGTACATTAGTGGATGATCTTTATATTATTACTCAAATCCCTCCCACACTGCAAGTGACTAAAACGAATAATACATCTATATTACCATATAAGAGAAAGTTTGCTTCTTTAATGAACCAAACGTTTCTTTGGCACTTACGCTTGGGTCATATTAATCTAAAAAAGATAAACAGACTGGTAACAGATAGACTTTTGAGTTCATTAGAAGTGGAGGCACTTCCAGTTTGTGAATCTTGCTTAGAAGGTAAAATAACTAAGAGGCCATTTTTTGCCAAATGCTATAGAGCTAAAGAACCGTTGGAACTGGTTCATTCTGATATGTGTGGTCCTATGATAATTCGGGCTAGAGGTGGCTTTGAGTACTTTTTTCCAACACATTTTAGGCAAAAAGAAACAACCTTTAGAGGTGCTAAAAATAGATCCAAAACCTCCCCCGAGGCACAAAAATTGAATTTAAATGATAAACCAACCGAAAACCATCATAAAACATTGAGATCACCCAACTCAAATCCCATTTTCAACCAAAGAATATTAAGTTCAAACATCCCGAGGTTCTTCTCATACATACAAGCATACATGTATTGAAACCAAAGCCTTGAGGCTTACAAAACAACTTCCTTCACATACAAACAAAACAAAATAAAGATTGCATGGTTCATACAACCAAAAGGAGAAAATTATGAGTTTTCTAATCAACCTCCGTTCTTCGAACTACACCACACTAAGCCAAATCATTTGGATCACCTAAAATAGTTTAAATCCAACAACGTGAACCAAAACTAAATAGGAATAGATTAGAATGCATAAAAAGGATAACATGTAACTACTACTTATATGAACAACTCACCCACTTACACCCATTTTTAAAATGATTTTCTTTCAAACCACTATGTTCAAATAACCCTACAACAAAACATAATTTAAAAACACCTCAAGAATCATTCCTTTTATTCTCCACACGGTTTTCAGCCAAAACAACTAACACAACCACAATGATTCACACGTACCAACATCGTTGCACCGGGGACAATGGTAGTAAGTATAGACTCTCGTCTATTGGCCTAGGTCTAGGGCATCCAATGGGTCGCTAGGCAATGATAAGTTCTATATGTTTCCACAGCAATACACGCCTCCCATTGGGGTAACCACTTCATTTATGGGGATTGACCCGAAGGAGCAAGGCACATTTTTGCGTAAATTTTTACACTTTCACTGAGGAGCAATTGAGGCCCACATTCACCACGTTGTTACGGTACATTCACAAAATCATTTAAGGCTCATAGCTCAACCATTAATCCAATTAAAGGTATACAGCTAATCCATCCAAATTCATGGAGATAAAATTAATATTTTTGTACGAAGCTATCCTAAATTCAACCCACATTTTGAAAACCTATGCTGTCACGCCCCAAAACCCGACGTCACGTGAAAATCCACAAAATACCAATTTTAATAAAATAGAGTTTTATATGATCAAAACCACATGCTAAAATAAGGGGAAACCCCAAAAGATGCCTCCCACATAAAGAAAATCATACAGTCCCAACATGCATACAGTATATCGCCTTATGGCGTACAACAACTGCCTTCAGGATCAGGCAAACCCAAAAGGAAAACTACAAAATCTTTCACCACCGCAGACACCACCAAGCTACACCTCATCCATATCATCACCTAAAAAGTTTTGTATAGAAAATTTTCACCCGTGAGCCGAAGCCCAATAGAAATAGATAATAAGCTATAAAGCAGGAATATGCAATCATGTAGAGTGGGAGCGTACTTAACCACAAGTCAAAAAGGTTTTACGTCATAAAATTCCTAGTTTCCCACAAACCTTCAAAATAGTTTTCCTTTCACAACTAATCATTTATACAATGCAAAACACATTTCATAGTTGAAGGAAAATAGTAACCAAAATATCGTTCCCTCACAGAATATGCCATCGTGAAAAAAGAAGAAGAATATGATCTTATGTACCGACTCCATCACAAGGGGACAGAGGTAGCAACTATAGACTCCTGCCCATTATCCTAGTCCTAAACCACTTAAGGCCTGCTAGATAATGACAAATTCTATATGAAGCACCATAACGAACCAGTCAATTTATGGGTATGATCCCGAGGGAGATGAGCACCCATCCACCTCAATTTAGGGAGACTAACCCGAAGGACCTGGGTACCTACGCTGCGCACATTTCCAGACTTACACCGAGGGCAACTTGTGCCACATACACGTCACCTCGGTACATCAAGATAATCTTCTCAAAATCAAAAATATTTCACAATATACATTAAACATGTATATATAGATCCATCCATCAACATGGAGATCAAACAAAACATTTCAAAATGCTTTTCCCCATTTTCAATCAAACGTTTCAAAATCTCATACTCAATCCCAAGGGTTAGCTCCAAACCTCTAAAACACTAAGTGTTGAAATTTTATCAAAAATCACCATTTTTTACCATTTTCAAGAACATCCTTTGAAAACCCAACATCCACATGTCATACAATGTAACAAACCAAGAAAAGCGTAAAACATGCTTTTTACCCAAACAAACAAAGTTTGAACATAAAACATGACATTTGGCCAAAAATGGGTAAAAACCGGTTAAGAAACTTTGGCATACCCTCACTATTTTGATCATAACTTTTGCTACAAAAAGAAATCTAAGGTGAGAGATGTGTCATTGGAAAGGGGACTTCCGGAGCTTTGATTTGAGTACAAGAACGACTCGATTCCGAGTCCAAATGAGGGAGATAATATCAAAACAAAATGGCCCTACGCAGCTAGTCCTCTCGAGCGGACATCGGGTGCTCAAGCGAGCTACCACCCGAGAGAAACCCAAAAATTTCTGTTCTTGAGTGTTCTAAGTCCCAAAACTTTCAAATACCCATAAACCACCCGTAAACCAACTTTTCATGCGTTTTTACTGGGTGAAACAACGTATAATTACATATATCACTCTTATACAATAGTAGAATCTAGAATCTTATCTCATTGGGTCAAAAACCCAACGCCTCGATCTATGTGCAAATTCGATCTACGTCAAAATCAAATTTCGTCCGGATAGATGTGTAGACCACGAAGCCAATAGCAAGGATCCGCTGTTGGATAATTGAAAATCAAGCCCTGGGCCCCCGAGAAGTTAGAGAGAAGCTAGAGAGAAGAAGAAAACTTAGTCGCTAAGTTTTGAAAAATATCTTTTGAAAATATCTAACGCCAGATATTTATAGAACTCCAAAATATCTTCTTTTTTTTTGAATTTTTGAAATTCGCATAGAAACTCCCTATAACCCCGGGAAGCAACCCTGTATGCTCAGTTTCACTAAAACATGTATCAAAACATATATACACACGTTAAGGCAAAAGCGTTGAAAAATGCCAAATATACATCTCTGCCCTGCCACCGCTCGAGCGCTCAACCACTGCTCGAGCGGTCGTCTCACCGACCTAAACACCGGCACCACTCCACTCGACCGCACACCCACCGCTCGAGCGGTCATTGTTGGGAGAAAAATCAGACTCATAAACTAAGCTAAACTCCTGCATGCATAACACGTATAACACCTATACAAAACATGATGTTCTATGGCTTGAAACATAAACCATGCAACAAGGATATACATATCATGAAAGGAACATGTCAAACATATATATATATCAAAAAATAACATGGGTCCGGGTCTCACAACTCTCTCCCCCTTAAGGAATTTTGCCCCCGAAATTCACTACAAGGTCACGAGGTGAACAACTCCGGGTATCTCTCATGAACCCCAGATTCAAGCTCCCATATCGCTTCTTCAACCCCGTGATGAAGCCATAGAACCTTGATATACACAATCATTCTCCCCCGTAACACCTGCTCCTTTCTATCCAGAATCCTCACCAGGCGCTCCTCATATGTGACATCCTCAGCAAATCTTAGCTCAATCCAATCCAGAACATGTGAGGGATCCGGCTTATACCTCCGAAGCATAGAAACGTGACACACGTTATGTACCGATGCTAACTGAGGTGGCAAAGCCAGACGGTATGCTAGCACCCTAATCCTCTCCAGGATCTCAAACGGTCCAATAAAACGTGGTGAAAGCTTCCCGCTACGATCAAATCTCATCAATCCTCTACGTGGTGAGACCTTCAGAAACACATGATCCCCCATGTCAAACTCTAACGGTCTCCTCCTTCAATCAGCATAACTCTTCTGGCAGCTCTGAGCTGTCACCAAATGCTGACGAATCATTGCAATCTACTCCGTTGTCTCCTGCACGAGATCAAGTCCCAAAACAGTGGTCTCACCCACCTCTATCCAACAAATAGGCGACCTACACGGTCTACCATACAGAGCCTCATACGGTGCCATGCCAATACTGGACTGGTAACTGTTGTTGTATGCAAACTCTGCTAACGATAAATGATCCTTCTAAGAACCCCAAAAATCAAGCACACAAGCTCTCAACATGCCCTCTAAAATCTGGATGGTCCTCTCAGACTGACCGTCGGTCTTTGGATGAAAAGCTGTACTAAAATACTAGACTGTTAACTATTGTTGTATGCAAACTCTACTAACGATAAATGATCCTCCCAAGAACCCCAAAAATCAAGCACACAAGCTCTCAACATGTCCTCTAAAATCTTGATGGTCCTCTCAGACTGACCGTCGGTCTGAGGATGAAAAGCTATACAAAAAGTAAAGCTCGTCCCCAAAGCCACCTGAAGACTCTGCCAAAAGCGCGATGTAAAGCGCGGGTCTCAATCAGAGACGATAGTCACAGGTACTCCGTGTAGTCGAACTATCTCCTGAATGTAGAATCTGCTCAGTCAGTCCACTGAATTCTTCACACGAATGAAAAAGAAAATATGCAGACTTTGTCAATCTATCCACTATAACCCAAAAAGCATCATGTCCCTTCGGCAAGTGTGGAAGTCCTGATATAAAATCCATAGTGACATTCACCCACTTCCACTCAGATATAGGCAATGGCTGCAACAATCCTGCAGGTCTCTGGTGTTCTACCTTTACTTGCTGACAAGTAAAGCATTGTGAGCCGAATCGGAGCACATCCCTCTTCATCCCCGTCCACCAGAACTGACGGCGTAGATCGTGATACATCTTCATGCCTCCCGGATACACTGCAAGACGTGAGTGATAAAACTCATGTAGCACCTCAGCACGGCACGCCTCTGGCACAAACAATCGCCCTAACAACCTCAGACTCTGATCTGAACCCATCACCCATCCTACTGTGTCTGTCCCACTGGCGATGCGGTCCCGTATCAACTGAGCCTCCTTATCTATCCTCTAAATCTCTAACACGCGTGCAACCAATGTGGGCTATGAAGCTACTAAATACAAGGTCGCACCTCCCTCTGTCTCCCCGAGACGTAGATCAAACTCCCCAACATCTCCCAACATGTCCCATTCTCGTATAGTCACAGAAGCTAACGAACTATGAGATCTCCTACCAAGCACATCAGCTACGACATTTGCCTTACCCGGATGGTACTGCAAATCAAAGTCGTAGTCTTCCAACAACTCCATCCATCGTCATTGGTGAAGATTCAAGTCCTTCTGTGAAAATAAGTACTTTAGGCTTTTGTGATCAGAGAAGACCTTGAAACGCTCACCATAAAGATAGTGACGCCATGTTTTCAAGGCAAAGACCACGGCTGTCAACTTCAGATCATGGGTCGGGTAGTTCCTCTCGTCTGTCCTCAACTACCGGGATCCATAAGCTAAGACCTTGCCTTCCTGCATCAGAACGCAACCCAAACCCTCATGTGAAGCGTCGCAGTACACTATGTAACCCACACCTCGCTCCAGAATAATCAGCACTGGTGTCCTGGTCAATCTCCTCTTCAGCTCCTGAAAAGCAGACTCACAAGAATCGCTCCATATAAACATGATGCCATTCCGCGTCAAACATGTCATCAGTGCTACAAGCCTAGAGAAGTCCTTCATGAACCGCCAATAATAACCTACCAAACCCAGAAAACTACGGATCTCAAAAACATTCTTCGACCGCTGACAATCCATCACTGCATCAGTCTTCGTCGAGTCCACTGATTCTCCATCCTTTGACACCACGTGTCCAAGGAATCTCACCTCTATCATCCAGAACTCATGCTTCTCAAACTTTGCATACAAGCGATGTTCTCTCAAAAGTTGTAGGACAACATGCAGATGCTCCCCGTGCATTTCCCTCGTGGGTGAATAAACTAGAATGTCATCCACGAACACGACTACAAAACTGTCCAGATAAGGGTGGAAGATACGGTTCATCAGACCCATAAATGTAGCTGGAGCGTTCATCAAACCAAACGGCATAACCAGAAACTCGTAGTGACCATAGCGAGTCCGGAAGGCGGTCTTCGCTATGTCCTCGTCCCTAATCCTCAGCTGATGATACCCCAACCTCAAGTTAATCTTCGAAAAGCAACGGGACCCCCTCAACTGATCAAACAAGTCGTCAATCCTCGACATCGGATACTTATTATTCACCGTTACCTAGTTCAACTTCCTGCAGTTTATACACAATCTCAACGAACCATCCTTCTTCTTCGCGAACAAAGTGGGAGCTCCCCACGGCGACGTACTCAGCCGCATAAACCCTTTGTCTAGCAACTCCGGCAACTACACCTTGAGTTCTCGCAACTCAGCAAGTGCAAAGCGATAAGATGGCATAGAGATAGGAGTAATTCCTGGAACAAGATCAATGGAGAACTCCACATCTCGGCTCGATGGCAACTCAAACAAATCGTGAGGAAAGACGTCTGGATAATCGCACACCACATGGGGTAACACCCCTCGAACCCTGACTGACTCATCTAACTTGAGTGCAGAAAAGAGGGAACCCAAATCTCCTCGAACCCGAGTGACACCAGGCATAGACATCACACTGTCATCCCGATCACCCACAAAGTAAAAGCAGTCACCCTCTAGCATATAGATCAACACTCTTTGTCGCTCACAATCTTTATAGGCAGGATAGGTAGTCAGCCAGTCCATCCCTAGGATGACATCAAACGTGGTCATGTCCAGAATGATAAAATCAAACTCTAAACAACGACCGGCGACCTCCAGTACACAGGATCTACAAACAAAGCTCAACGTCACACTCCCACTAACTGGGGTCTCCACATATAAGGTACTACCCAACCAGTCCATTTCCAACCCCAAAGCAGATACAAAAGTAGATGATATAAAAGAATGTGATGCTGCTGTGTTGATGAGGACACTGGCCTATGATCTAAAGACTAGAAGAGTACCTCTGATCATGGCTGGTGTAACAGCAGCATCAAACGCCACTGGTGCTTTGGAAGCACTGCGATAAGCAAGAACATAAGCCCTGGCCTGTGGCAGTCTGGTCTGCCCACCATAACCCTGAGTCGATGGTTGCCTCACCGACTGCGCTGAAGTACCTTCTTCTACAAACCTAGATGTCTGAGCCCTAGGCTGTTGCGGAGCCTGTTGTCTCTGTACATATGAAGCAACTGACGCTCCTGTCGCGTCTTGAACATTTCCCTCTCTGGGACAGGATCTGCGAATATGCCCGGATTGACCACACCCAAAAAAAATAGGTGGGTCTCTCGCCTGAGACTGAACGGGCGCTGGACTCTAAGCTTGGCCTTTCTACAGGCACTCAATAAAACAATGTCTCGGCTGTCCACAGCGATAACAGATCAATCCTCTTTGGTCTGGCCTCCCTGTCGAGGCCACTGAAAGTGTAGGTGCAGACGACTGCGGCTGAGACAATCCAAAAAAATGAGAACTAGGTCTAGACAGCCTCTGGCACTTATTCTTGCGCCCCTAGGACTACGCATCTCCACTACCTTGCTAGCTCCCACTCTCTCTAATCCTACGACTATCTGCCAACGAGTTCTCGACCCGGATAGCAGCTTCCACCAGCTTAATGTACACCTCCACATCCAGAGCTGCAACTCTTTCCTTAATAGTAGGTCAAAGTCCCCTCTCAAACCTCTGAGTGCGCAACTCCTCTGTAGATACCATCTCAGGTGCGAACCGCGACAGATTCGCGAACTTGACCTCATACTGGACCACAGAAAGGTTCCCCAGAACAAGAGAGAGGAATTCCTCTCAGTAAGTATCCCTCGAAGATCTCGAGAAATACTTCGCCAAGAAGACTCTCGTGAAAGCAGTCCACGTCTCATCCACGGTGGTCTTAGCAAACTTCCACCACTCTCTAGCATCTTCCCGCAGTTGGAACGCCGCGAACTTTACCCGCAAAGAGCCCTCCTCGATATCCAGAGTATCAAAGATCGACGTGGTCACTTCCAACTACTTAGTAGCCACCTTTGGGTCTGGCTCCCCAAAAAAGGTTAGAGGATCCAACCATCGAAACTCCATCATGGCTACAGAAGCCCTTGGCTCAGGAACCCGCACACTAGCCCTGGTAGATTCAGCCATAGCTCTCATAGTGGCCAACATCTCTTGGACGACATCAGCGCTGCTAACATCAGTACCATCCACTTATTCATGCGGGGCATGAATATTTCCTTCCTCTGGAACCTGAGCATATGCACGTCCTCGGACACTACCCCGTCCCCGCACTCCCCGCGTGGACATAATTCTATAGGAAGCAATATAAACAGGAAGAGCTTTCCTACAACATTCTACTATGTAACATAAACACATAATCATGTTGTCACCTAGCCACATAAGATTTTGCAAACACGTCTCACATACCTAGGAGAACTGATAAGATAGATTCGTCAATTTGGTAACGTATTCAGATTCCTTGCTAGAATACACGTCGGCCAAACGCGCTTCTAACTTGGCTTCCAAACATATTAGATCAACCGCCCAAAGGCAAGACTCATCAATCCCGAGGTTCAACCTCCAAACCCACATATACACAACTAACATGCTCAGAAAGCTATTAACATGCTATAAACCAACGTTTAAACACATGCAAGAAAGCATACACAATCAACCTCACCAGGTGATAAATCCTTTTTCCCATGGCTCATAGGTATTCGAACCCAGAGCTCTGATACCAAGTTGTCACGCCCCAAAATCTGGGGTCACGTAAAAATCTACCAAACACCAGTTTTAATAAAATAGAGTTTTATATCATCAAAATCATCTGTTGAAATAAGAAAAAAAATCCAAAAGATACCTCTCTCATAAAGAAAATCATACAGTTCCAACATGCATACAATATATCGCCTTATGGCATACAACAACTGCCTTCAGGATCAGGCTAACCCAATAGGAAAACTACAAAGTCTTCCACCACAGCAGGCACCGCCAAGCTACACCTCATCCATATCATCACCTGAAAAGTTTTGTACAAAAAATTCTCACTCGTGAGCCGAAACCCAATAGAAATGGATAATAAGCTATAAAGCAGGAAAATGCAATCATGTAGAGTGGGAGCGTACTCAACCACATGCAAAAAATATTTTACGTCATAAATTCCCAAGTTTCCCACAAACCTCCAAAATAATTTTCCCTTCACAACTAAGCATTTATACAATGCAAAACACATTTTATAGTTAAAGGAAAATAGTAACTAAAACATCGTTCCCTCACAGAATGTACCATCGTGGAAAAAGAAAAAAAATATGATCCTATGTACCGACTCCGTCACAAGGGGACAGAGGTAGCAACTATAGACTCCTGTCCATTATCCTAGTCCTGAACCACTTAAGGCCTGCTAGATAATAGACAAGTTCTATACGAAGCACCATAACAAACCACTCAATTTACGGGTACGACCCTAAGGGAGTTGAGCACCCATCCGCCTCAATTTATGGAGATTAACCCGAAGGGCCTGAGTACCTACGCTGCGCACGTTTTCGGACTTACACCGAGGGCAACTCGTGCCACATACACATCATCCCGGTACATCTTGATAATCTTCTTAAAACCAAAAATATTTCACAATATACATTAAACAAGTATATATAGATCAATCCATCAGCATGGAGATCAAACAAAACATTTCAAAATGATTTTCCCCATTTTCAATCAAACGTTTCAAAACATCAGACTCAACCCCAAGAGTTCGCTCCAAACCTCCAAAACACAAAGTGTTGAGATTTTATCAAAAATCACCATTTTCTACTGTTTTCCATAACACCATTTGAAAACCCAACATCTACATGTCATACAATGTAACAAACCAAGAAAAGCGTAAAACATGCATTTTTCCCAAACAAACAAGATTTAAACATAAAACATGACATTTGGCAAAAAACGGGTGAAAAGTGGTTAAGAAACTTTGACATACCCTCACTATTTTGATCATAACTTTCTCTACAAAAAGCGTTTTAAGGTAAGATAGGTGTCATTGGAAAGAGGACTTCCGGGGCTTCGATTTGAGTATAAGAATTACCCAATTTTGAGTCCGTAAGAGGGAGATAACATCAAAACAAAATGGCCCTATGCAGTTAGTCTGCTCGAACGGACATCGGGCGCTCGAGGGAGCTACCATCCGAGAGAAATCCAAAAATTTTTGTTCTTGAGTGTTCTAAACCCCAAAACTTTCAAATACCTATAAACCAACTTTTCATGCATTTTTACATGGTGAAACAACATATAATTACATATATCACTCTTATACAACAGTAGAATCTAGAATCCTATCTCGTTGGATAAAAAACCTGACGCCTCGATTTTATGTGCAAATTTGAACTTTGTCAAAATCAAATTCCATCCAGATAGATGTGTTGACCACGAAGCCAATAGCAAGGATCCGTTGTTGGATCGTTGAAAATCGAGCCCCGGGCCCTCGAGCAGTTAGAGAGAAGGTAGAGAGAAAAAGAAAACTTAGTCGTTAAGTTTTGAAAAATATCTTTTGAAAATATCTAACGTCAGATATTTATAGGACTCCAAAATATCTTTTTTTTTTTTTAATTTTTGAAATTTGCATAGAAACTCGCTATAACCCCGGGAAGTAACCCCGTATGCTCAGTTTCACCAAAACATATATCAGAACATATATACACACATCAAGGCAAAAGCGTTGAAAAATGTCAAATATACATCTCTGCCCCACCACCGCTCGAGCGCTCAACCATCGCTCGAGCGGTCGTCTCACCGATCTAAACACTGGCACCACCCCGCTCGAGCAATCATCGTTGGGAGAAAAACCGAACTTAGAAGCTAAGCTAAACTCCCGCATGCATAACACGTATAACACCTATACAAAACATGTTGTTCTACGGCTTGAAACATAAACCATGTAACAAGGATATACATATCATGAAAGGAACATGTCAAACATATATATCGCAAAATAACGCAGGTCCGGGTCTCACACATGCTCAACCCCAAGGGCTAGCTCCTATCACCAAAATCCATATTTCTGCAACATTCACATAGTTTTCTCTAATTTTCAAAACACATATTTATGAAAACTACATATACATGTACCCACCAACTTTGTAATAAACCTCCAAAACTCAAAACGTGTTTTTAAACCAATCAAACAAGGCTTAACCCCAAACTCAACATTTATAGCATGTAAACAAGGTAAAAATGCATATAATCACATGTAATATCCTTTTTAATGCAACATCACTGAAACAAGATTTCATTCGGATGGATGCGAAGCCTTTGGCATGTACAACTTTGTTCCACTCTTGCAACACTAAAGACCACACCCGGAGCAAACCAAAATCTAGAGAGAAGTCTAGCGTTTTGAGTTCTCTTCTAGAGAGAAGGGAGAGAAACTTTGTCTTTTAATTTTGTAATATATACTCTCGATTTGTTGTATATTGTTTTAATGTTATAGAAATTATGTTTCTATGTGTTTTATACATGTGTTGGCTTAGTGGTGCATGTTGGTTTTAATCCCGGTCTTACTTTGGCGTCGTGGCAAAAAAGTTAGAAACTTTTCTAGGCAGGACTGCTTTATTGGTCTTTAAACCACTTGAGCGGTCTGTCTAGCATAGGTTTTCTAAAATGCTTGAGTGGCATCGGGTTTTGGGCCAAAGCTTGTTGATCAAGCTTCATCCTCTCTTCCTTGAAAGACCAACCAAACTCTCTACCGTCTCTTTAGCTTTTAGCTTGGTTCGGCCATGGCTCTTGGCATAGGGATAGTCGATCCTTGCTATATACGCCATGGGCTTTGTGTTTATCCAAACAGAATTGCATTTTGGAGACTTCAGTTTCTCACTAGTACTTGAAGCATCGAGTTTTTAATTCGTGGAGGTAGAATTCTAGACTCTCTTTCTTTAAAAGGATGCTACATGTGATTTATACACACTTTTACTGTTTTAAAATGCTATAAATGTTTAACTTATGTTTAAACCATGTTCGGTTGGATAATAAGCATGCTATGTGTTTTTGTGATTTACTACGAAGTTGGTGGACGTGTGTGTCCGTTGTTTTTCAAAGGGATGAGTTTTGAAAATTGAAAGAATTCATGTGTATGTTGCAAAAACGTAGTTTTGGAGGTTTGGAGCTAACCCTTGGGGTTGAGCCGTGTTTTAATGTTGGTTGGTTTCCATGGTTAGATGGATGATGTTGCTATGCATGTTTTGATGTTTGTACATGACTGGGTGTGTGCAAACATTTTGTTAATTCATGCATTATTGGGGGTGAATATTGTTTTCGCGGTGAAAGCTCGTAAAGAAATGCATTATTGGGGGCGGATATCGGTCCTGTAGTGAAAGCCTGTAAAGAATTGCATCATTTAAATCATTATGGGTTGTGAAAACCTAGTTGAAAAATATCGTGTGGTTTATGTTGTTAAACTATCAGATGTTATGGGATTATATGAAAATTTGTGATTTTTAAGGAAGGAAAACCGTTTTAAGACTTATGTGGTCGAGTTGTACATATAATTCGTGATTGCATGTTATGATTTTAATTCATGCTAGTCTATTCTTATTGGGCTTCGGTTCACGTTGTGAAATTTGAAAATTTTCAGGTGAATTTGATCACGTCGATAGATCTCGTTGAGCCCCGGAGGAGGCAAAGACAAAATCTCTTTTGCTGATTTTAGTAGTTTTGTTGTTCAGTCGTTAATACCATTGTGTATTTGGATCATGTAATGAAGTTATAAGTTTTGTACTTGAAACATATTGTACAAGTCTCATGGCCTTGGTTATCTATGCCAGTATGTTGTATGCTTGTGAGAGGAATCATGGGTTGGTTGTATGTTTTCATATTTGCATGTAATGGTTATTGTTTTTGGTTGATTTTATGTTTAATTCAAACTTGTGCTTCGAGGGAGGTTTTGAACCAATTTGTTGGCTTGTTTTGCCTTTGAGGTTTTCAAATGGAAGGAGAAAAAGTTTAGGTGTTGGGCTTTAAATGGTGGTGTTTTGAAAAATGGGTCCAGAGCCAGACGGCTTGACGGACCGCTCAAGCAGTGTATTGAGTGGTCATCAAAAACATTCTGTTTTTTTTTTGTGTTTCGGGTGAAAAACCAGTAGACTTGCAGGGACCGTTCGAGCGGTTTTTTGACCGATCGAATGGTCTAGGCAATTTTCTAAAAATTTTGTTTATTTATTTTAAAGCTTGGCTCTTGGGGACCATGATCTTATTCTTTTGAACTATTCTTTTACATAAAGTAAACTCTCAAAAGTGCATTTTTCAAAGATTTTAAGCTTGCTTTCTTTTACGTTCTTGAACCCATGTAGGCTCGGGTGGTTTTGATGGATCTTAGAATCATAAGCGGGTTTCTCTTGGGTGGTTTACGTGACCCGGGTTTCGAGGCATGACAAACTTGTTTGAGAAGTTTTCGACAAAAAAAATGAAAGTGGCCTGTTCCGGTCACACTTAACCCCGACAAACCGATCGATCGATCGGTCCCAGCCAGAAAATTGTTTAACTTTGCACCACTAAGCCCAAACGGTCCGGGATGAATCTTATTATGCATTTCTAAGCCATCACATGCATACATCCTATGAAATAAACTATTTTATAACATCCACATTCAATATATAACACGTTGATAAAATATATTACCAAATAAAACGGGACCGAGCCTCTAAACTCTTCCCCCCTTAAGGAATTTCACTCCCAAAATTCACTACGCAGTCAAAGAAAAAACAACTCCAGGTACCTAGCACAGACTTAAGATTCAAGCTCCAATGTAGCCTCTTCAACCCCGTGATAAAACTACAAAATCTTGACGTATGCAATTGTTCTCCCTCTCAACACTTGTTTTTCCTTATCCAAAATCCTCACAGGTCGTTTCTCAAAAGAAAATATCCTCATCCACCCGTAACTCAGCCCAATCCAAAACATGTGACGGGTCGAGCTCGTACTTCTGAAGCATAGAAACATGAAACACATTGTGTACTATAGATAACTAAGAAGGCAAGGCCAAATGATATGTCACCTCTCTAATCCTTTCAAGGATCTCAAACGGCTCAATAAAGCGTGGCGACAACTTCCCGCTATGGCCAAACCTCATCAAACCTCGACGTGGAGAAACCTTCAAGAACACATAGTCTCCCACCCCGAACTCCGAAGGTCTTCTCCTTTTATCCGCGTAATTCTTTTGACGACTCTGGGCTGTCACCAAACGTTGGCGAATCATGGTAATATATTCTATTGTCTCCCGCACCAAGTTGGGTCCTAAAACTGCTGCTTCCTCCATATCTGTCTAATATACTGGCAACCTACACGGCCTCGAAAGGCACCATCCCAATACTGGACTAATAACTATTATTGTATTCAAGCTCTACTAATGGTAAATGATCCTCCCAAGAACCCTAAAAATCGAGTACACAAGCTCTCAACATGTCCTCCAAAATCTGTATAGTCCGTTTGGACTGACCGTCCGTCTGTGGATGAAAAGAAGTGCTAAAAAGAAAATTCATCTCCAAAGCTGAGTGAAGACTCTGCAAAAAACGTGACGTGAAGCATGGGTCTCGATCGAAAACAATAGACACTGGCACCCCATGTAACCGGACAATCTCACTAACATACAACTTACTCAACTTGTCTACGGAATCCTTCACACGTATTGGAAGAAAGTGTACAAACTTCTTCAGTCTGTCAACCACAACCCAAATAGCATCATGCCCCTTCGGCGATCTAGAAAGTCCTGTTGTAAAATCCCTCGTAACATTTTACCACTTCCATTCTGACACTGGTAGTGGCTAAAGCAACCTTACTAGTCTTTGATATTTTGCCTTCAATTGTTGACAAGTTAGGCATTGAGAAACAAACTAAACTATATCCCTCTTCATTCCCTTTCACTAAAATTTTTAGCGCAAATCATGGTACATCTTGGTGCCTCCCGGGTGCATTACAAGATGAGAATGGTGAAAATCACGTAACACCTCATCACGGCACGACTCTGGCACAAATACTTTCCCAATAAATCTCAAACTCTTATCTGGACTCACAACCCATCCCTTAGTATCCTTCTCTTTAGCCACACGATCCCGTAACATCTGAGCCTCTTGATCTACCTGCTGAGCCTCTAGAATACGAGAAATTAACAAGGGTTGTGAAACCACAGAACACAAAGTCGCACCCTCCTCTGTCTCCCCGAGACACAAATCAAACTCCACAACCTCTTGAAGCATGTCCCACTCTCGCACGGTAATAGAAGCTAAGGAACCATGAGATCTCCTATTGATTGCGTCGGCCACAACACTTGCCTTTCCCGGGTGATACTGCAGATCAAAATCATAGTCCTCCATAAGCTCCATCCATTTTCGTTGGCGTAGGTTCAAATCCTTATAAGAAAATAAATACTTTAAACTCTCATGATCCAAGAAAATCTCAAAATGCTCACCATAAAGATAGTGTCACCATGCCCTCAAGGAAAAAACCACAACTACCAACTCTAAGTCATGTGTCGGATAGTTCTATTCATGAGTCCTCAACTGCCGAGATCCATAAGTCACAACCTTACCCTCTTGCATCAAGACACACCCCAAGCATGTTGGAGCGGAAAAAAAATTTGAACCGATGTCGTGACCATAAAAAACAACGTGTGCGTTTATCATGAAAAATTGAGAACAATAAATCCCGAATACGTTGAAGACGACCTTGCAACCTTCTCACGTATGACCCAAACGCACTACGATGATCTCGGTGTGTGGGCACCAATTCTGATCGAAGTCTTTTTTTCCTATTCGGCTTCTTCTCACACTTCTCTCCAAAAGGAAAAAAATAATTTGCCAAAAAGGAGAGAGAGGCGGCGGCTAGGGAGGATTAGGGTTAGTTTTTGTGCCTTTTTAATGATATATAAAATATATCATTTAAGATATGTATGGCATCTATATCTCTTCCTACCTAAAAATTAGCAAGAAATATATATCCATAATAAAAACAAATCTCATCCCCTTAATTAGGGCCGGCCATCTATGGAGCAATCCCTAGGTGTGCCAAAAACTTAAAACGACCCTCAACATTTAATTTAATTCCTGAATGTCCTCGGCGGCAAAATCGGCATTCTAATTAAATTAAAACCAATAAGAAAAATATTCGTGCGTATAATGGGCTACGTGAGGGATCACGAGAAAGTATAAGACTCGGGCTAACCGTACAAGAAAACTGGATATCCCTAACTCTGTCCCCGAGTTAGATCATTTTTCGCACGAACCAGAACTTATTCCACTAAAGGTCCTGACTGAACTCCCGGCCCTAACTCAAATTATGTCTTGAGTTTTCAATTATCAAATGCACTGAATTCTCCCCACATTTAAGATATGAATTCCCGATAAATAAATTAAGTTACTAACAACTCGATTTAATTATTCTCTATTTCTCGTAACCACACCGCTTAACCTTTTGATATACCGGATCCGAAGACCCACTGTACAGCTTTAGCGTAATCAAACCTATAAGCAAACACACGAGGGGGGAACTCCTCAATCTAAATCGGACGTGGTTTCCGTCAGCTAATTATCAATTATCGGATAAATAATACCAGCACCCAACTCATCGGTATTGTTGATCTCATGGAGAAAATCTCAACTATTGACAACTCAAAGTACTGTACATCATCTGAACACAATTAATCAATCACTTCAGGATTAAGAGTCCATGCAATACATGATAATATGGGATGTGGATCAAATTCATATAGTCAGTATAGAATCGATCATCCCGTTGATCCCACTCAATACACTCCAAGTGTACTAACACATCGAGCTCAAATATCAAATTTCCAAAACCTGAATTCGATCCGTTCGACCTAGCCAAGACCAGCTACTATAACGACGTATTATAATCGTACCAATGGAATGTCCGGGTCCATTTCGTGCAACACGCACTGAGTTAAATACTGGACAGAATATACGGACTATGTATTCATACATCACAAATATAAATATAAAATCATAAATGCAAAACCATCTCAAATGTTTCTTGTTAATATGCCAGGGATCCAGAATAAAATACATAAAAAGCATGACTTTTCAGTATATATTTCCAACAATCTTCCACTTATACTCAAAGCCATGCAGGAACACATCTGACACCTAACCCTTCTACTTTAGTAAAAGGATACGCTAGGTTATCCGCAGATGCAACCATGAAAACCACAACATCTCTATGTTGTAAAGTCTCCTGGATGAGACATCACTTTCCCTCAATGTACTTTTCCTAAGAAAACATGTATCCTGAGGTGGACCTCTTTGAATCCCTATCAGCCTGGAAATTTGAGTCTGTATACCCAAGGGGTATAAGGTTATCAGCCTGGTACACCAACATATACTCCCTAGTCATTTTCAGGTACTTGAGTATATTCTTGACCGCAGTCCAATACTCTTCTCCTGGATTAGACTGATATCTGCTTACCATG
>JAOTRH010482846.1:0-25202 GCA_034768845.1 Heliamphora exappendiculata | reverse complement strand
TTTTTAACCAGTCTTTGTATCCTTTTTAGATTAACATGACCCAAACGAAGATGCCAAAGTAGCGTTTGATTCAAGGAGGAAACTTATCTTTTAAGTGGTAAAACATGTAAATTATTCACCTCATTGTTTTTATCAGTAGAAATAACCGGGTGTAAAATATAAAGAGCATTTTCCAATGTAACACGACAGATAAATTATTTTCCAACCATGATACTGCATGAAAACTTATTAAAAAAAATAGAATATCCATCATTCCTCAAACAGGAAACTGAAACTAAGTTCTGTCTGATTTGGGGTACATATAAAATATTCTTCAAAATTAAACATTTATTTTTACTAAAATAAAGAACTACTTCTCCCACTGCAACAGCAGTCACCTGGGAGTTATTCCCCATCTGAAGGTAGACCTCGCCCTCTTTAAGATGCCTGGTTACCTCGAACCCTTGCAAAGAATTGTAGACATGATTAGTGGCTCCCGTATCTACACACCAGGTTTTTATAGATACAACCGCTAAACATGATTCAACTACTAGAGAAAAGGCAATACCTGCAACTTGCTTGTTCTTTCGGTCAGGACAGTCTCTCTTCTAGTGTCCCGACTTCTGACAAAAATAGCACTTGTCCTTAGGCGCCTTTACCTTCGCTTTGGTAAGTAATGGCTTAGCCTTGCCAACCTTCCTTACATTTTCCTGTTGCTGCCCTTTCTTTTCTTCTTACCACCTCTTGGCCTAGAAGTAGAAGCCTTTTCAGCAACAATTGCATGGGTTAGCTTGCGAATAACACCTTTCGCTGCCAATAGTTCTTTCAACAATTCTGCTAAAAAAATCCAGTTTGTTCATAGTGTAGTTTAGTCGAAATTGTTGAAACGAATCAGGCAGTGACTAGAGCACGATATCGATTTGCGATTCTGCATCGATTTATGCTCCAAGGACCTCCAGCTCGTTAAGAAGACCGATCATCTTCAAAACGTGGTGCCATACAGGTTTACCTTCAGCCATGGTTGTGTTCATGAGAGCCCTCATGATCACCTGCCTTGCTGTCCGACCCTGATCACCAAACATTTCTGTAAGGTTCAACATGATCTCAGCTACAAATGCCATAGACTGATGTTGGTTTTGCAGAACATCCGGCATAGATACTAGGATGTAACAACTAGCCATTCGATCAGCCTTCACCCACTTCTCATAATCTTGGATCTCCTGTTCGGTGGATCCATTATGAGGAGTGGGAGGGCAGGGGTCATGCAACACAAACCTATAGTCGTCAGAAGTCAAAACAATATCGAGGTTCCATTTTCATGTGATAAAGTTTGGTCCAGTAAGTTTATGTTCCTTGACAATTGCCGCTAGTGGATTGAATGATCCAATTATTAAATCCTGAGAAACAAAAGAGAAAATCTTTTTAATTCTTTTATCAAATTAGGGTCCCTCAACATTTTAATTTAAAAAAAAATTATTGGCAGCCCGAATCCTTCGTAATTAAGCAGGCCACGTAGTGTGGACATCTACTAATCAACACCCGTCAGGACAGACATGCCAGTCTATTAATTTATTGTCGGAACCAAATATCATAATAGAAAACCACCGGCCCAAAGTCACATCAATTAGTAGGCCACGTAGTGTGAACGTCTAAAATTAACGAACAAAGAACTACAACGTTTTTCATTCCTTGATATAGGACATTCTAAGTAAATTAAATAGTCAATAAATTTTGGTCCCCACAAATAAAAATAGTAATTTCTTATGGAGAAAATATTTATTCACGGGTTAAGTGTATAACCATTACTCTTAATTTGAAAATACCGTGTCAAAGCCTTGGGCCCGATGTGAACGAACCCTACTTCGCACTATTCTCAAATCTACTTCTTTTGAAGATTCGTGCAGGAGATACCATGATTATAGCCCTTCCGTATGGAGACCGAAAGTCAAAACCGGCGTGTGAGTTATAATCACATCTCCTACGAACGTGTAATGGAGACCGTAGGATTTATCTGTGATTAAATCTTTCTCCCACTTAATATTTTAAAAATCGAGAGTTTTTTCTTTTGGTTAATTTTAAGCGATTAAACATATTTTAATTTCTGATTAAAATAAATTTAATTTTAATCAATTAAAATATTCCTTGTTTAACTATAATAAAATAAACAAAAAACTTTCTTATTTAATTTTGCGAAAGAAATTAATTATCCAGATTTTAATTAAAAAATCTTAATTAATTTTAACAAAAAAATTTAATAAATAATTATCTATTTGTTTTTCCGTTTTAAAAATTGGTAGGATTATTTATTTTATAAAATTATTTTTTCTAATATACTTCTGATAATTAAAATCATGCATAAAAGAAAAAATAAATAAAATAAAAAACCATCCACCCAATTAAGTAAAATAAATAAATAATTAATTAAATACCGATAAAATAAATATAAATAGTCGTTACGATCCGGTCCATTCATTTAATCTTTTAATCCGACGATCTTGAATTAAAGATTAAATGCCTAGGATTTTGGAACCCTAAACAAGCCGTCAAAGACCCGAATCTTTTCCTCAGCCTTCGGGCCACCGTCACAGCCTCGGACCACCGCTGGAACGCCGAAAAAAATAAAATTAAACCAGCCAAACAACCCCTTGATTGGGCCAAAAAACTGCTGCCATTGGCAACCCTATTAGGGTTAGCAGTAGAAAACTATGGCAAAAAAACCAAACATGGTGAAAAAAAAGCCCGGGTAAGAACCCGAAGGCGAAAGGCTAACCTAATCAAAGGATAAGAGAAAATATAGGCCAAACCCGGAAGAGAAAATAACTTAAGCCTGAACAAACAATCTTAACAATACGCAATCAAAACATATAATTAAGAAAACACATAACCCTACTAGGGTTAGCAGTACCTAATGGGGGGTTCTAGGCTACTATATGCAAAAGGTCAATTTTGGTCAATTAAACATGATAACTTCTGAATAGAGTCAGGTATATACCTCTCATGCTTGGAGTGGTGCAGGACATAGTCAAACAGTACAACCGAACTCTTTTACTGCATCTATGAAAGCGTACAGTCAGTAAGGCTTACCCGCCTTCCCAACAATCCTCAAACAGATGAACATTCAGGGCATCAGGTCGACTGGGCAGGGAGTTTTGAAGAATAATGCATATGCATGCGAAAATACAAATGAGAGATACATATTAAGAACCAATGATGTTTTCAACTCTAACCCTCTTATTTGATTTTATGAACCAGTCCCTAGCGGAGTCGCCAAAAAATACTGTGGTGCCGGAATTTTAGAGTTTTGAAAATATTTAAAAATAAGAGAATTCAAAGATGCTTGAAAAATATTTTAACACCTTGAAAGCAAAATTTTGAAAATTTCTTTTATTGAAAATAGTATCGCCACTTAGTTTTTGAGAAAAACTAATAAAAACAAAAATGGCTGCTGATCTTTAGAATGTTTAACCTGAGAAAGAGGGTTCGGGGGCTGAGGTACGAATCGAAAAAGGTGTTACGAATGCTGTTCACCCAACCGTATGGTTGGCCTCTACCAATTATCATTAGTTATTTATAAGATTTCTCAAATGCATGCAAAAAGAAAAAATAGAGACAAAAAGAGAACTTTCAAAATCAAATATGAAAAATACATATCATATGTATATAGCACTCTAAATCAAAACAAATAAATGGATAAAATTCTAAGTCCTATAGCATGCAATTTCTAACTAAAAGATACATGAAACATACCGGCATGCAATTTTATCAAAATAAAAAAAGTTATCATGATTTAAATACAAGAACAAAATATGCTAAAAATTGTTAAAATCATCTAAATATGAATTGCTATAAAACAAGTTAAACTATTCTAAAGGAAAGTAACTAAAATATGCACGTTATTAAAACAAACTAGGTTAATATTAACATGATAAATAAATAAAAGAAATAAGAAATGCATAAAAGAACAAATTCTACATTAAAAAAAAAAGCTTACTTAACAAAGAAATTTTAAATGGGAGTTTTATAACAAAAGAGAATTTAAAGATTTAAAGAAAAAAAAGTTCACAAAAGAAAAATTATGCTAAAAATAAAAAGGTTAGAAAAATATTATTAAACTTTTTGAAAAAGGAAGCCTAACTATTTATATTTTTTGTTTTAAAAGACAAAGGAAAATAACGGAAAAGAGAGGAAAATTACACCTAAAGATAAAATATAACTTAAGAGCCTTTTTTAATGATTTTTGGATTTAATAAAATGAGAGAATAAGAAAAGTACTATAAAAGAAAGATAAAGGTATAAAAAAAAGAAAAAAAAAAGGAAATGAAGCTTTAAAAGGTAAATAAATATTAGCATTAAATGAAAAAAATACTGATAAAGAAAGATTACGATAACACTAAAAGAAAAGAAATAGAAAATTATAAAGAAATTTAAAACTAATAATGAAAAGAAAATAAAATAAAATGCTAGAAAGAAAAATTATACGAATATTGAAAGAAAAAAAAAGAAAAGAAAAATGAAAGCTAGAAAAGAAATATTAAGCTAAAAAGAGGATAAAATGGAGTATTAAATTAATATTACAAGAAAAGAAAAGAAAATGAAATAGAATGTTAGAAAAAAAAATTTCACTACTAGAAAAGAAAAAAAAGACCAATGAAGGAACATTAAGCTAATATTAAAAGAAAAGAAAAGACAGAAAAGAAAATGAATGCTAGAAAATTAAACTAATGCTAACAAAGGAAATTAAGTTATATTAAAAGAAGGCAATGGAATATGAAATCAAACTAATACTAGAAAAAAAAGAACTAAAATATAACTATTTAATTGTCAAATATGAATATTTGCAAGTATATCTATATGTATGTAAGTGTATTATTATAACAATTAATAACATCAACTAGTTGTAATTGTCAAGACATATTAGCACTATTTAATGAATTAATGAAAAATAATAATGTACTTAGTGTGGAAGTGTAACTAAGAAATTAATTAAAGTAATTAAATTACATGAGGTAATGTAAACAACAAGCAAGTTTAACTACATAATGAAGAAAATGCATGAATTAAACTTTAAATTTAACCTGGTCACTCTAAAAGAGAGAGAGTGGAGTTAGAAGGATCGGAAATCCAAACAAAATACCTGGATTGTTTGGGAATCCTCAAGTTGAGGGAATGTGCTTTAATGGTCTAATTCTCGGGTGGTGATCCAAGCAAGGCTTTCAATGTAGGTGTCGGAGGTTCGGATCTCGATATTTCGGTAGGATTTTGGCGTCAAGACTCGAAATTGCTCAGCAACTCGGCAGAGCTTCTCGCACTAAACCTCTCTCTAATTTTTCTTGTCATTCAAAACGTACCAGGGGTACGGTATTTATAGAATTCTTCAACCAATGAGGTGTTGCCACGTTTTGGGACATGTCAGGCCATTTGAAGTTGGCGGTCGCCAGATCATGAGTTGGCGGTCACCATGTTTAAAAAGGTTTAACAAAGTTCTATTGGCGGTCGCCACAATTGAAGTTGGTGGTCACCATGTTGCAAGTGGCGGTTACCACTTTTAGTTAGGGTTTCTAAGAGGTTCTATTGGTGGTCGCCGCAATGAACATGGCGGTCTCAACATTGGGAATGACTTGCATAACAAGTTATCGATGGTTCAACAAAATTTCATTGGTTTAAAGGTTCTGGGTTTAAATACTGAGCTTGGATCACTTCCCGAGGATCGAACTGAAGACCATTCCACCTGTTTTCATCATCGAATTCACCTAAGATTGGGCGGGGTCAAATTGGGGTGTCTACAGCGTGACCGATACCTAAAAAATATTTTAAATCCCACATCGTGAGCCAAAGCTCAGCAGAAACTAGACAACATATGCAATATAAGCTAATTATGCTAGGAAAACGTGTTTTACTATTTTTCCTTAACTGTGGCATGATATCTGTCAGGTTATATGCATAGTTTTAAGGATGGAAAACGGATGAATTTTTTAGCGGAAAACCTGTTTTGGGCTTGTGGTCGAGTTCACTCCTACCATATGATTGCATGACCTGTATTGCAGTTTATAGTCTATATTCTATTGGGCTTTGGCTCACGGTGTCGGATTTTCTGAAAAACATTTTCAGTTGATCGTGACGAGTTGATCTAGTGCAGAGGTGATGGATGACTTGCTGTAGTTTTCCCTTTTTGCGACATGTACTTTTACATGTGACGCCTGTTGAAGCTAGTTTTGTACGCCTTTTGGCGATATGTTTATTCATCTATGAGAATGCATGTTTACAGTTTTATGATAGTTGAATTTGGGAATCTTTTATCCAACTGCTATATTTTGATTTTCAACTGTGAAAACGTATTTTATGTATAAATGGGTGTTTGGGTGGGCTTTCGCGTGACCCGGATGTTTGAGGCGTGACAACTTGGTATCAGAGCTCTGGGTTTGAATACCTATGAGCCATGGGAAAGAGGGTGCATCACCTTGTGTGGATGTATGTGTGCTTGACTGCATCTGTTATAACGCTTTTCTAACATAGCATGATAGCTTGTGATGTATATGTGGGCATGGAGTTTGGACCTTAGGATTGATTAGTTTTGCCTTAGGGCGTTTGGATTAAGAAACTTGGGAGCCAAGTTAGAGATGCGTTTTACGGAAGTGATTTCTAGCTAGGAACCTAAGTAGGTTATCCAGATGGACGAGTCTTTCTTGTCGGTTCTCCTCGGCATGTGAGATGTGATGACATGACATTACGTGGCTATGTGTTAGCATGCTTATCTTTCTTTAACATTAGCAATAACATGTTGTATGGGTTCTCATCTTCTTGTGTTGCTTTCGTATAGAGTTATTTCCATGCGGGGAGGCCAAGGCCGTGGTCGAGGCCGAGGCCGTGGTTCTGGCCGAAGGGATGTTCTAGTCCCAGATATTGGGGATGCTAATGCACACCAAGGACCTGTTGCTGAGGGAGATCTGTAGAGTGAGATGGTCGGCTCCATCCGGCAACTGGCTGAGGCCACTGGGGGTAGGGAGAGTGTACCCGAGCCGAGGGCAATAGTTGCGATGCGTGAGTTTCGCTATCTGGACCCTCCTACCTTTTCTGGGGATCCCAATCCCACGGTTGCCACTGAGTGGTTGGAGCTGATCACGAGGATTCTGGATTCGCTTCAGATTGAGGAAGATGATCTGAGGGTTATATGTGCCACCTTCCAGCTGAAAGGGAGTGCCCATATGTGGTGGAAGTTTGCCAAGACCATAGTGGCAGGCACCTTGGATGCATTCACAAAGGTATTTCTGGAGAAATACTTTCTAGCGACTCTGAGGGAACGCTATAGAGAGGACTTCCTGTTTCTGACTCAGGGGAGTATGTCGGTTGTTGAGTATGAGGCTGAGTTTACCAGCTTATCCCGGTTTGCATAGGAGATCATACCTACTGATGAGTTCAAAGAAAACCAATTTGAGAGGGTTTAACGCCCGCTATCAGGGACAAAGTGGCGGCATTCCAGAAGCAGGTCTACACTGACTTGGTACAGATGGACATGATGGTGGAGGACACCTTGTTTGGGACACGCAGGGACAGAAACAGTAAGAGTCAGCAGGACGGGGGACGTGCACAGTCCCGGGCATGCAAGGACAAGCGTCAACAGATCTGGTCCGAGTTCTCATTTGGTGGGATCGTATCCTCCACGGTCTTCTGCTTCCTTGCCTCCCAAAGCTTCAACGGGATGGTTGGATCAGAGGGCACTTTATCATACATGCCAGCGACCAGGACATCGTGCAGCAGAGTGCAGGAGTGTAGTGCTTGTTCAGGCACAGTTGCAGTCGCAGGCGCTAGAGAGAGGACCATTGATATGTTTTGAGTGTGGGCAGACGGGACACATCCGGAGGAATTGTCCCTAGGGAGGGAGCATTCAAAGTATGGCAGGAGCACCAGCAGCCTAGAGCTCAGATGTCCAGATTTGCAGAGGGGGGTGCATCAGTGCAATCAGTTAGACAGTCGGCAGTTCAGAGCCGCAGTGGACCAGCTAGAGCTTATGTTCTTGCAGAGCCTAGTTCTTCTAGAGCACCGATCGTACCCGATGTTGCTGTTACCACCTCCGTGATCAGAGGTACTCTTCTAGTCTTCAGATCATGGGCCAGTATTCTTATAGACACTGAAGCATGATGTTCGTTCATATATGCTTCTTTTGTATCTTCTTTGGGGTTAGAGATGGACTGGTTGGGTAGTACCTTGTGTGTAGAGACCCCATTGAGTGGGAGTGTGAAGTTGACCCTTGTCTGCAGATCCTATGCGTTGGAGGTCACCGGTCGTTGCTTAAAGTTTGACCTTGTTATTCTAGACATGACTTCTTTCGATGTCATTCTAGGGATGGACTGGCTTACCACTTATCGTGCCTTCATCGATTGCGATCGACGGAGGGTGACGATTTGTACCCCAGTTGGAGATTGCTTCTGTTTTGTAGGAGACCGGGATGAGGGTTTGAGGTCTTTACCCAGTACTGTGCGGAACCAGGGCAACCTAAGTTTCCTTATCTCAGCTCTTATGTTAGACGAGGAGGTTGGAGTTCGAGGAGAGTTACCTCTGGTGGTGTACGATTATCCTAATGTCTTCTTGATGATTTGTATGAGTTGCCACTGAGCCGTGAGGTAGAGTTCTCTATTGATCTAGTTCCCGGAGCTGCTCCCATTTCTGTGCCGTCTTATCGCTTTGCACTAGCTGAGTTGCGTGAACTCAAGGTGCAGTTGCAGGAGTTACTTGACAGGGGGTTCATACGCCTGAGTACTTTATCGTAGGGAGCTCCTGCCCTTTTTTCAAAGAAGAAGGATGGATCTCTGCGTCTGTGTATCGATTACAGGAAACTGAATTAGGTGACAGTGAAGAATAGGTATCCGATGCGGAGGATAGATGACTTGTTTGATCAGCAGCAGGGTTCGAGTTGCTTCTCGAAGATTGACTTGAGGCCGGGCTATCACCAGTTGAGGATTAGGGACGAGGACATAGCGAATACCCCCTTCCGGACTCGCTATGGTCACTACGAGTTTTTGGTTATGCCGTTCGGTCTGACAAACGCACCAGCTACGTTCATGGGTCTGATGAACCGGATCTTCCATCCTTACCTGGATAGCTTCCTGGTAATGTTTGTGGACGATATCCTGATATATTCACCCACCAGGGAGGCACATGAGGATCACATGCGGATCGTACTAAAGACCTTGAGAGAGCATCGCTTGTACACGAAGTACGAGAAGTGTGAATTCTGGATGTCCGAGGTGAGATTTTTAGGACATGTGGTGCCAACAGATCGGGTAGCTGTGGATTCATCGAAGACTGATGCTGTGACTGGTTAGGAGCGACCAAAGAGTGTCTTTGAGATACGTAATTTTCTGGGTCTAGCCAGCTGCTATCGACAGTTCGTGAAGGACTTTGCTAGACTCGTTGCACCGATGATGCTTCTTTTGCGAAAGGGAGTTGTGTTTGCATGGAGTGAGTCCTGTGAGTCAGCTTTTCAGGAGCTGAAGACGTGGTTGACCAGTCCACCAGTATTGATCATTCTAGAGCGAGGCTTGGGGTATACTGTATACTGTGATGCTTCACATGATGGTCTCGGATGTGTTCTGATGCAGGAGGGTAAGGTTGTAGCCTATGGTTCCCGGCAGCTGAAGACGCATGAGAGGAACTATCCTACGCATGACTTGGAATTGACAGTTGTGGTCTTCGCCTTGAAGACATGGCGTCACTATCTATATGGTGAGCATTTCGAAGTTTTCTCTGATCACAAGAGCTTAAAATACTTGGTTTCGCAGAAGGACCTGAACTTGCACCAACGGCAGTGGATGCAGTTATTAGAGGATTATGACTTTGAATTGCAGTATCATCCTGTGAAGGCCAACGTGGTGGCTGACGCACTTAGTCGGAGGTCTCACGGGCCGTTAGCTTCTGTGGCCATACGTGAGTGGGACATGCTTGCAGATGTTGGGGAGTTTGATCTATGCCTCAGGGAGATAGTAACAGTTGCCACCTTGTTTTCTGTAGTTACTCAACCAGCATTGATAGCACGTGTGCTAGAGGTTCAACAGGCAAACCAGGAGGCTCAGATGATACAAGACCGCGTTGCTAGTGGCGAGGATACAGGAGGATGGATTGTGGGTTCTGATCAGAGTTTGAGATTGGCAGGCAGGTTGTTTGTGCCAGAGTCATGCCGAGCTGATCTATTACGTGAGTGTCATCATTCTCGTCTTCTCGTGCATCCTAGAGGCACGAAGATGTACCATGACTTACGTCATCAGTTCTTTTGGACTGAGATGAAGAGAAACGTGATCCAGTTTATTTCCCGATGCCTCACCTGGCAGCAGGTAAAGGCGGAACACCAGAAACCGGCAGGGTTGCTATAGTCGTTGCCTATATCAGAGTGGAAGTGGGAGCACGTCACGATGAATTTTGTGTCATGACTTCCTCGGTCACCTAGGGGACACGATGCCGTGTGGGTTGTGGTTGATAGGTTGACGAAGTCTGCACACTTTTTTTCCATCCACATGAGAGATTCAGTGGAGCATTTGAGTGGCTTGTTCGCCAGATAGATAGTTCGATTGCATGGAGTGCCAATATATATTGTTTCTAACCGAGACCTGCGCTTCACTTCGCATTTTTAGCAGAGTCTTCAGATGAACTTGATGTTCAGTACTTCTTTTCACCCCCAGACGGATGGCCAGTCAAAGAGGACTATACAGATTCTGGAGGATGTGCTGAGGTCTTGTGTCCTTGACTTCAGAGGTTCATGGGAGGATCTTCTACCATTAGCAGAGTTTGCATACAACAATAGCTATCAGTCCAGTATTGGGATGGCAACGTTTGAGGCTTTGTATGGCAGACCTTGCAAATCACCCGTGTGTTGAACAGACATGGGAGAGACCACAGTCTTGGGACCAGACATGGTACGGGAGACGAAAGAGAAGGTTGCTGTGATACGCAGATCAAAGGAGGCGACCTTTGGAGTTTGCAGTGGGGGATCATGTGTTTCTAAAGGTCTCGCCACGTAGAGGTTTGATGAGGTTTGGTCGTAGCGGGAAGCTATCGCCGTGCTTTATTGGACCATTTGAGATCCTTGGCAGAGTTGGAGAGGTTGCTTACCGTCTGGCTTTGCCACCTCAGTTAGCATCTATGCATAACGTGTTTCGCGTTTCTATGCTTTGGAGGTACGAGCCTGATCCTTCACATGTGTTAGATTGGGCTAAGCTGAGGGTTGATGCGGATGCCACTTATGAGGAGCGTCCAGTGAGGATTCTTGACACAAAGGAGCAGGTGTTGCGGGGGAGAACGATTGCTTATGTCAAGGTCTTATGGCTTCATCACTGGGTCGAAGAAGCTACATGGGAGTTGCAATCGGCGATGCGTGCGAGATACCCAGAGCTTTTTCCTTTGTGACCTTGTAGTGAATTTCGGGGGCAAAATTCCTTTAAGGGGGAGAGTTGTGGGACCCGGATTCGTCTCTTTTTTAGGCTTTTGTGTATATGATGTGTTTTGCATATATATGTCTGCAATGTATGATTTAATCGTTTTGATGCATATTTCTGTGTAAATAAGCATCCGGGGTTGGTTCCTAGAGTTATTGGGAGTTGCCGAGCGATTTTCAAAATTTTCAAAAAAAAAAGATATTTTCGAGATATTTTGCCTATAAATATCTTCTCTTAGATATTTTGTTCAAAATATATATATATATATATCTCTCTCTCTCTCTCTCTCTAGCTTTAAAGACTTACCAAACGTTCTGTCTTCTCTTTAACTTCTCGGGGACCCGGGGCTTAGTTTTTGATAAACCAATTGCTGATCCGTCCGTAGTATCAGCATCAAGGTCTACGCATCCATCCGGACGGAATTTAATTTTGACAAAACTCGATTTTGTACGTGGATCAAGACGTTGAGTTTTGAACTCACTGAGGTAGGATCCTAGACTTTATAACTGTTAGAGGGTACTACATGTAATCCTACGTGTTTTTACCGTTTAAAAACGCATGAAAAAGGTTTTTATGTTCTAGATCCGATTTTGGGTTAAAACTATTTTTTGGCATTTTGGGTGGATGAAATCATGCTTTGAGGGTTTTTTTTGTGGCCTTATGGTAAGCTTGGGCTTACATATCCTTGTGGATATCAAAAACAGAAGTTTGGAGGTTTTGGAGCCAAAAACATGCAGAAACTGTAGCACAAAACAAAATCTGGGGAAGTTTAGTTGGCTGGATCATCTTTTTGGGGGTTCAGTCGATTGAACCTAGGGGTCAATCGACTGAAGTTTCTGTTGCCTTGTTTCTTTGTTTTCCAGAGAGTTTTTCAGTCGACTGGGGGCTTGGGCCAGTCGACTGAGGTCTTGTGATGGGGCTAGGGTGTTGTTTCAAATGGTTTGGCTTCCCTCACTTCCTCGTGTGATGTTGATCCGAGGTTTTGTTTGAAATTCTATGATTTCAAATGGGTATTTGAGGTTTTCAAAAGGATGGTTTGAAAATGGAGTCTTGGGAACTTTTGAAACATGTTTGTGAAGGTTTGGAGCTAACATTTGGGGTTGAGTCTCAACTTCTAAAACATTTTGGGTGAAAATATGTTTTTACATACGTTGTTTGATCTTCATGGTTCATGGATGGGATCCATTTTATAGACACATGTTGTATATCTGTTAGGGTGTTGGGTTTTTAAATGCTATCCATAGATGTACTGTGACAATGGGTGTGTGGGTTAGAGTTAGGCTTCCATTGTTCCTTAGTGAAAGTTTAAAAACGTGCACAGAGTGGGTTCGCTACGGTCCCTCAGGTTAATCCCCATAAACGTGGTATTGGTTAACTTCGTCCATCAGTTGTGGCAATCTCTAAAGAAGCGAGTCGTGATTTAGTTAACTTCGTCCATCAGTCATAGAAATTCGTAAAGAAGCATGTTATCCCTTGAGTGGGTATGTTATTGTGGCATTGTATAGAACTTGTCATTATATGATTGCATGATCTGTATTACAGTTTACAGTCTATGTTCTATTGGGCTTTGGCTCACGGTGTGAGATTTTTTGAAAAACATTTTCAGGTGATCGTGACGAGTTGACCTAGTGCAGAGGTGATGGAAGACTTGTTGTAGTTTTCCCTTTTTGCGACATGTACTTTTACATGTGACGCCTGTTGAAGCTGGTTTTGTACGCCTTTTGGCGATATGCTTATTCATGTATGAGAATGCATGTTTACAATTTTATGAGAGTTGAACTTGGGAATCTTTTATCCAACTGCTATATTTTGATTTTCGACTATGAAAACCCATTTTATGTATAAATGGGTGTTTGGGTGGGCTTTCACGTGACCCGGATGTTTGGGGCGTGACAGGTGTAGTATAATTTTTTTTGTTGTATGATTTTTGTGCCGCATCACATTTGATTCAATTCGTATGCGCCATCTTAGTTTCCAGGGATTTAGTTCCTTATAAGTGGTATCAGAGCGATCTTTGATGCTGCATATGAGTTGAATCAAATCCATGCTATCCATATCTATTGATCTATGTGTGTGGGGTTCGAGTAGACTAGAACTGTGCTAGCCATTGTTTTATAGTGTTCTATCTCGGCTTTATCATCATATATGAATGTATGCTTAATCGCATGAATGATGATGATGATTTTGGTTTCTACGACGGTTTTGATTATGGTAGAATCAATGTGAACTCAATTGGAGGCATAGAATCATATGTAACCTTCTCTCTCTAGTAAATTGAATGTGAATTTCTGATATGGTGGCATAGGAGCCAAGCTTGTAATTTTTAACAGGTTGAAGTTGAAGATTGGATCATGTTTTGAAAGCCCCAAATTTTTTTTTGACATTTTGCAGTGTTTTAAAGTGATTAGATTAGGTTTGGTACATGACGGCGCAGCTAGGGTTTGCAAAAACAAAGTTCAAAAAATTTCAATTTTGTCTGGATGCCCAACCTTTCACCCGGACGAAAATCATTTTGGAAGGATTCTGTCTAGACTCCCCAGTATTCGTCCGGACGAAAAAGATTCAAGTGGGATTTCGTTCGGACGCCCCATCGTCCATCTGGACAAAAAAGATACTGGAGCAGAACTGTACGAACGGTGGTCAACCCGTCCGGACAGAACCAGAACAGAATGGCAGAATGAAGTTTTGGTCATGGATCGAGCCAGGATGTTTGCAGTTTTGACTCCAATTAGGGTTTCGACATGATGGAATGGTGCTTGGTTTCAGGGGTACGTACTGCCCTTGATCCCGCCAAGGGCGCTTCCCTTGAGCCCTACCGGGGCGTTGCTCCTAAACCCCGCAACCTGATCGGGCAGGTCAAACCCCGTGTAGCGCAGGAAAATATGGATGCCTTGGGATCATGAGGCGGCTCAGGAATTCTGGAATGACCATAGAGGTCGAAATTATTTATTTATTTATTGTCACATGCATGTTTATTATTGTTTATGATTTTTTGTTGTGGATATGTGATTTTGGACAACATGGACAACCATTACTGTTGCATGCTTCAAAAAAAGTTTAATTTAAATAATTTTTTTTGAAATTGGTTAATATAAGTAACTGGACAATAAAATAAAATTCTCAAATTTTATTTAAAATTAATTTTTCATAAAAACGAAGATTTAAAAATTTTATTAGTTACACATATAACACGTAAGATTGGTTTTTATCGGAATCATTGAAATGTGTGGTATATTTCAAAATTATGAATTTATTAAAATTAAACAGCTTTTATAACCCTCAAAAATATTTTAAAAACTAAATAGGTGAGGAAATTTATTCACAGATAAATCCATCGGTCTCCATCACTAGTTTGTAGGTAATGTAATTAATTTTGTGTGTTGGCATTGGATCATTTCTCCATCTGAAGGGTTCATTGCAAAGTGATTGATTTAGGATTAAGTAATGTTTTACACTTAGCTGTAAATAATAGTATCATCTCCATCTGAGTCACTACTATTATTTATAGAATCGAAACTATGTCAACTATTTAATTTTACTTGGCATGGTCTATTGCCTATGTAGTAAAATTAATAAGAATTGACCTATCTTGACAAATAATGAGTAGTAGACGTCCTTTCCATCGAGGCATGTTATTTGCGGTGTACCAGGCCACTGGCGAGTTCTTTTGTAAAATGGTGGAGGGGACCAAATCTAAAACATAATTTTTTGTACAAACCCTGACAACTATATCTTAACATTCCGGTTTTACAAAGAAATGAACCTTTAGATGGAAAAGAATTTAGGAACTCATCGTAAAAACAATCCCATATATAGGAGAAGTACGCATGCGTTACCAAATAAACCAACTTCAATCATTTCTAAAGAAAATATTTAATTTCCATTTGCGTCAATATTCCTACCTTCTATGGAATCCCCTGGTATATTTGTTACCAAACATGCTATGTTCCCACTAAATTTTCAAGAATTCCAACAAATCTCACTAGCAACAACCTTTCTCTCTCCTCAACCTTATATATAATACTAGCCACAATCCGTGCTATGCACTGGATGGATTAAACTCAAATAAGTTGTACTAATAATATAATAACATAATTATGGGAAAAATATGATTTGTTGAATATATCAGGAACATGGCCCATTTTGTTGACTACTCATGAATAACTTCTACTTGTATTTTAGAGACACTTTAACTTGGAAATGGTAGCAATTGATGTAATCTCGACACTTTGACAACTTAAAAAAGAGTTCACCAACTCCACATTCCTACATCGAAAGACAATATATATAGCCTAGCGTACATCAATGTATTTTTCGAACCTATTTTAATGCATATCCATGAGGAAGACGTATGGACTTCGAGACAGTATATTTTGTGTTTTAAATGGCAATAGCAATATGATGACAAATAGTAAAAGAAATATTATACTGCAGATATATACTTCTATTCAGATAAATATTTAATTCAAAATTAAAAGATTGCACCCTCTAATAAATCAAAATAACGAATATTAAATATATGTGTATAATAATTATTTCGATATTAAGAGTATAACCACTCATCATAACTATGGGGTGCGAATTAATTTATATAGTTAGTAGAAAATTAATTATCCTAATGCGGTCCTGTTTAATACACACAAAGTGTACTAATACAATAAGTTGGACTAATTGTCGAAATAATTATCGTTCTCTATAATCAAGATAGATCTGCTAAAACATTGTGTTACAATTGTACCGATGGTATGTCCAATTCTATCTAAGACTGTAAACCAAAAACTTATATTCTTTAAAAATCAATAATCTAATTTTCTATGTAAACCAAACTCTACATACTAGATTACATACTATGTAAAATAAAAGACACACATAGACAACATTAAATAAGTAATGAAATGCATATATTTGCTCATTAACATTCACATAAAATAAAAAATTTAATATTATTAATCAATAAAATTAAAGACCAAAATCGAAAACATAGTTTTTAGTATAAATCATGACAACTATATCTTAACATTTCCGTTTTACAAAGAAATGAACCTTTAAATGGAAAAGAATTTTTGAACTCATTGTAAAAAGAATCCCATACATAGGAGAAGTATGCACGTGTTACCAAATAAGCCAACTTTAATCTTTTCTAAAGAATATATTTAATTTCCATTTGCACCAGCATTCATTCCTTCTATGGAATCCCCTGGGAGATTTGTTACCAAACATGCTATGTTCCCACTAAATTTCCAAGAATTCTAGCAAAAAATCTCACTCGCAACAACCTTTCTCACTCCTCAACCTTATATATAATATTTGGGCAATTAGCACAGAACCAACTCATTCTTCCTTATTTGTAGGAATGGCTAGCCCTAATCATAATGGAATTGCAGGAAGGACATTGGCGATCGTGTTCTTGGTTGTGTTCTTGGCACTTCTGATGAATCTTCAGACACATGTAAATGCAGATGATTTTCTTTTGCCGAAACCAAGTTTCTTTCTCTCCAAGTGGAAGCATTACCAAACAAAGTATACTAATATTGGAGGATCATTGCGTACAGTACCTGGTGGACCAAATCCTCTACACAACAATGTACCCCCCGGTCGTCCCCCTAGTCTTCCAAAACATATTGTTTCCCGTCATTGATGAAATTTAGACCTTGCAAAATAAAAGGCAATTGTATCAGTCAAAACTATATTTGGATTGACTACTACCATGTCCCAAGTATTCAATAAAATGTTTCTTTTTTTTTTATAAAATTCAAATAGCTTCATGTGTTAAGCATGTGGGTGTGTGGGTGAACTATCTGCATGTGCATGTGTATGAGCATGCTTGTGCGCATGTATCTACACGCGTAATGGTAAATTAATTAGTATTCCTAGACCACGATTGAAAAGTTTGACATGAAATCAGATAGAATATGAAGGAAAATTAATATTGTGGGTCTCCCATTTATTTTTATAGTGGAGATTATGAATATGGTTATGTATATTGTGAGATTTTTGTTTATGTTTTCTGAAAGTGAGATAAAAAAAATATATATGATAAAAGTTTTATAATTATTTTTTAGGAGTTTTTTTGTGAGTACCATATCTAAAAATTATAGAAGAAATAGCCTCATGTCTCTTTTTTTCAAATTCAATTCCTCATACATTTTTATCTACCTAACATACCCCTAATTCCTCTATAAAAAAAAAAGAATTAAATGTTTAGCTCTCGGCCATATTTGGTTGTTCTTCAAGCAAATTGAAATAATCATTGCTATTTTATAAATGGAAATAACAATATAGCCATTGAAAAATTTAGCAACTTAGATATGAGACCCAGTCTCGTTTTAATTTATACAATTAAAATTTATGTGATTGCTTACCTTTGTGTTATAATATTTGGGCATGTGTGCTATATATATATATATATATATATATATATATATACAATGGGACTGACAGATTTTAACAGGCTTTATTGGACCCACCGTGTGCATTGAAGCTCGAGAAATTTAATTTGAAAATAATTTTAAATTTTAGAATTTTTAAAAATACAAATTTTTAACTTAGTATAATGCTGAAATATTAATTTCAGTATGATGTGAATGCATATACATGTTAGGATTGTATACTAAAAATAATGCTTAGATTTTTAGTATAATTTTTATTTATTAATAAAAACTATTTTTTATTTAATGAGAATTTTTATGAGCAATATATGCGTTTCATTATTATTTAATATTATGTATGGTTGTTTTTTATTCTACATAGTATTTAATTTGGTGTGTAGAATTCACTTTACACACGGAAGAACAGATTAAAGGTTCTCGTGGAATATAAATTTTGGTTCACAGTTTAGATGAAATTAGACAAACCATCGGTACTACTGTAGTACAGAGTTTTGGTAGACCTATATTGGTTACGTGGAATAAATAATAGCGTTGGTCAATAATCTTGGTGAGTTGGATAACAGTATTGGCTATATAGTGGTTATTAATTAGTGACGGAATCTACGTTCCGAAATATCGGGATTAATAATACCCCTTAAGAAAGCTTATAAGTTTTGATCGAGCCAAACCCTGCAGGGAGATTTTATAATTCGGTAGTCAAAAAAGTTAAGCAGAAGGATTAAGGAATTATTGAAGAAGCCGATTAAATATAATTGTCAGTAATTTAATTTAATCGGTGGGTATCTGTAATCTTAACGTGGAAAAAATAATAAACATTTAATAATAGGAGTTTGAATAATTGGTTTTGAGAATAAGGCTAGGACTGCAATTATAATTTTTTCGTGGAATGAATTATAATTTATATTTTTATGAAATTACTTCTAGGTTGAGGCAGGATTTCATAAATTACATTTGTGACGCCCCGTCTTTCGGGCACGTTGGGACATACATAACTATAATTACGGAGAATATTCTAGCTATTCATTCATAGTTACATATAATAAGTATTACATCATTAAGGGTTCTTGTGAGATATTGACCCGTTTTTTTTCAGCGTTTTTTGACGCGCGTTTAGTGTTTTTGCTTTAGCATATTTAAATACTTTTTAATGCATGATCGGGGTTAGATATGCATGCGAAGCAAGATCCCAGGGTTGTGGGATGTTACGATGCGAATTTTGAAAAATTTCAAAAAAATATATTTTGGAGGTCTATAAATATCTAGAGTTAGATATTTTCAAAAAATATTTTCAAAACTTTTCTAGTAAGTTCTTTTTTTTTTTGCCTTCTCTCTAAGTTCTCAGGCACCCAGGGCCCAATTTTCAACGATCCAACAGCGGATCGTTGCTATTGGCACGGTGGGCTACGCGTTCATCCGGACGAAATTTCATTCCGGTGAGGCTCGATTTTACACGTGGTTCGAGGCATCAAATTTTTAACTCACTGAGGTAGAATTCTAGACTCTACTACTGTATAAGGGTGCTACGTGTAATCGTGTATATTTTTAATGGTTAGATTGCTGTAGATCTGATTTTGTAGCAAGTTGATTTTTTGGGTTTAAAAATCATTTTTTGGCGATTTCGGTGGATGAAATCGGGTATCGGGTGTTTCTTTCGTGGTTTAGGTGTTAGGCTTAGACATGTGTATGTTCGAGGGTGTTGGATGGGTGTTTGGAGGCATCAAAATGGGGTTTGGCAGTTGAAACCCATAGCTCGAAACTAGTTTTCGTTTGAGTTCAGTTGACTGGACCGTGGGATCAGTCGACTGGAGCCTAGGTTCTTGGGTTCAGTTAACTGGACCGTGCGGGTCAGTCGACTGGATAGTGTGTTTGGGCATTTTTGGGCCTTTTCCAGTGTGTTGTTCAGTTGACTGGGGGTCAGGGTCCAGTCGACTGGACATGGGCAGTTTTGTGTTAGTGATTTGCGGGTTGGTTCTTAGTTTTCGATTGGGTTTCAATGGTATTCGATTGATTAGTTATGGGAATAATCAATTGAAATATTATTGGATTCTTTTTGGGGTTCGATTGGTTGGGTTGTGGCTTGGGAGTCGTGTCGTGTCTTCGGTTGTTCGTTTTGGTGTCGTTCTCAGGGATAACGGGCATGGTTAGACGCGGCTTATTGTGGCACGGTTGTGTGCGTGTTGGTTATGTGCTGGGCATGTGGGTCCATAGTTTGGTTTAAAGGCGGGTTTTGGTGAGAACCGTTCTGTGGGAGGTTCAAGTGTTGGCCTCCAGGTTAGGTGTTGGTTGTCCCGGTGTGTGGACGGATCATTCGGGTGAGTGGAGGTTGATTTGTTCTGACGGGTGGTGTGGTGTTATACTGTTATACATGGTTATGTGCATTTATAACTGTTTATTTCTGTACGAATTTTGTAAGTGGATTACATGATTTTAGTATCATTACGTGTACCGTGGTTACATGCTTTCAAACTCAGAATTTTTATAGACATGGTTATGTGGAATATGAGAAACGGATGCATGTGATGCATGTTACATGGGTTGCAAGTGCGGTGTGAGTCACGTGTGTAGCATGTGATGTGATTTGTATTACATAGTGACAGTACGTGGCTTTATGCATTTAAACCCTAGTTTAGTATGCATGTGGTGATTCGGTGTTATCCCATAGTTTTTGGTATTATCCCGTAATGTTTAGTTTTATCTTGTAATATGCGGTCTTTTCCCGTGGTATGCGCTCTTTTCCCGTGGTATGCGCTCTTTTCCCGTGGTATGCGATTTTATCCCGTGGTATAATCCGTGGTCGGCGGTTTCATCATGTGGCTTACAGTATAGTATGCGGTTTTACCCCGTGGTTTGGTCTATGGTTTTACCCCATAGTATACGATTTTACCCCGAGAGTGTGTGTTTATGTATAGATTTTTATCTCAGTGTTAGGACTGTGGTTGCGGCGTGTGAGGGCCGGTTGTATGTATTTTGGATTGCATGAACTGCATTGTGGGACGGATAGAACAATTTTCAAACAGTTTTAAGAGTCGTGTGAATTGCGATTTAAAAACCCTTTTTCAACTGTTTTTTAGAGCTCCTGTGAGTGAGTTAAAAGATGGTTTGTATCCTCGCTTTCCCGTTTTCATGTGAAAATTGTTATAAATGCTTGAAAGAGAGTCTAAAACTGCATCTCATTTTGCTAGCATGTTTAGCTTATACTGCATACCTGTCTAGTTTCTACTGAGTTTTGGCTCACGGTGTAGGATTTAATTTTCTTCAGATACCGATCACGCAGGTTGATTTAGAGGTTCTCGGTGTTAGAATCGTGTAATGTATGCCGTTGGGCGATTATATACAATGCATGTGTGATTTTGTTTGAGAGTGTATTCTCGAATTAATTATTTGTGGGTGTTTCACGTGACTCAGAGTTAGGGGCGTGACAGAATGGTATCAGAGCTCTGGGTTCAAATACCTAAGAGCTGTGGGAAGAGGGATCATCACCGTATGAGGTTGATTGCGTATGCTTGCTTGCATGTGTTTAGATGCTTGATAACATGAATGTGTCAGCATGTTAAGCATGAGAATGATGTGTATATGTGAGCATGTGGGTTAAATCTTAGGAGTGATAGTCCTTCCTTTGAGCATTTGGATTAACAAACTTGGAAGCCAAGTTTGAAACGTGTTTAGCTGACATAATTTATAGTAGGGAATCTAAGTAGGTTATCCAGATTGACGCATCATTCTTGTTGGTTCCCCTCGATATGTGGGGTTTGTTTAGCATGAACCTATGTGCTTATGTGTTAGCATGCTTATGTGATTTATGCTTACGTGCTGCATCTTATGTGTTGTTTTCTTTCATATAGGCGCGATGTCTGCGAGGAGAGGGTGAGGCTGTGGTCGAGGCAGTGGCCGTGGTGTTGGCCAAGGGGATGTTCCTATCCTTGATGTTGGGGATGCAAATGCTCTCTTGGGACAGATGGACGCGATGGAATTGTTGCGTGTGATGGCGGGTTCTATCCAGCAACAGGTTAGAGGTGAGATCGTTAGGGAGAAAGAGAGGGAGTGCCTAAGGTGAGGGCTACAGTAGCGATGCAGGAGTTTAGGCGCATGGATCTGCCTATCTTTGCTGGAGATCCTGATCCTATTATGGCGACAGAGTGGCTGGAGTTGGTGACTCGGATCCTGGACACGTTGCAGATTGAGGAGGACGAGTTGTGGGTTTTTTTTTGCTACTTTCCAGCTGAGGGGTGCTGCTCATGCGTGGTGAAAGTATGCCAGAACCATCGCGGGAGTTACATGGGCAGCCTTTACAGGAGTATATTTTGAGAAATACCTCTCGGCTTTGAAGAGGGACTTGTACAGGAAGGAGTTCTACACTCTTACCCAGGGGCCATGGATGTTATGCAGTATGAGGCCAGGTTTACGAGCTTATCCCGGTTTGCACCAGAGTTGGTGAGCACAAACGAGCTACGATCTATGAGGTTTGAGTGGGGCTTGAGGCCAATGATCAGGGAGTGTGTGGTTGCGATGGGACATTGTGTATTCACAGAGCTGGTCGAGGCCGCAGCGAAGGTGTAGAAAACGATAACTGATATTCGAGCTTATAGGGAAGCCAAGCTACCTCAGGGTGGGACAAAGGCACAGACAGGTGAGCGTTCCAGCAAGAGGCAGAGGTTCTCTAGTCCCAGCTTTCGTCCATCTAGATCATAGTAGTTCTCTACACCAGCACCATCAGTGGCTTCGTCAGGGAGGACAGAGCAGAGAAAGGTCAGATGTTATCGATGTGGACAGTTGGGGCATTGTGTGCCAGATTATCCACAGCCGAGGTTGTACCCGAATTCACGTTTGAGGCAGTTTCAGAGTTCCATACCAGATCAGTCCTAGGGAACGGAGCTATCAATTTCTTATAGATGTGGTCAGACATGGCACATTCGCAAGACTTGTCCCCAGAGAGAGGACGCGCCGAGTACAATAAGCACACTAGAGGGCTCGTATGTGTAGGAGCGACAGTAGTTTCCTGCGATTCAGACTTCTTGGATGGCAGGTGGGAGTACGTCAATTCAGTCGGTGCTACAGCTGACAGCGCCAAGTTATGGTGGACGGGGTAGAGCGACATTACCCTGAGCGTATTCCCTCATAGCTCCTAGTTCTTCTAGGGCACCGATTGTGCTGGACGAGGCAGATATGCCTTCAGCGAGCAGAGGTACTTTCTGAGTATGCAGGCTTTGGGCCAGTCCTTCATTGTATCTGTTTGGGAGTTGGTGATGGGCTCCGTGGGTGATGTGCTGTGTTGAGGCAGTGGTTGGTGCGGATGTGAGGTTGGGGTGAGTTGTAGACCCCGAGTCTTGAGATAGTTGGCCATTATTTAGGATGCTTGACCTTGTTTGACTATATCCTAGGAATGATTTGGCTGACCATCTCGTATGCCTGTGTCGACTGCGATCAACGGTTTGTTGTTTTGACCTTGAGTTGAATTTCGGGGGCAAAATTCTTTTAAGGGGGTAGAGTTGTGAGACCATGACCCTTTTTTTTGAAATTCTTTTACGCGCGTTTAGCGTTTTTGTTTTAGCATGTTTAAATGCTTTTTGATACATGATCGGGGTTAGATATGCATGCGGGGCAGGTTCCCGGGGCCGTGGGATGTTATGGTGCGAATTTTGAAAAATTTCAAAAAAGATATTTTAGAGACCTATAAATATCTAGAATTAGATATTTTCAAAACTTTTTCAGTAAGTATTCTTTTTTTTCTTTGCCTTCTCTCTAAGTTCTCGGACGCCCGGGGCTCGATTTTCAACGATCCAATAACGGATCCTTGCTATTGGCAAGGTAGGTTACTCGTTCATCCAGATGGAATTCTATTTCGATGAGGCTTGGTTTTGCACGTGGTTTGAGGCATCCAGTTTTTAACTCATTAAATTAGGATTCTAGACCCTACTGCTGTATAAGGGTGCTACGTGTAATCGTGTGTGTTTTTAACGGTTAGATTACTGTAGATCTGATTTTGCATCAAGTTGGGTTTTTGGGTTTAAAAACTATTTTTCGACGATTTCGGTGGAGGGAATCGGGTATCGGGTGTTTCTTTCGTGGTTTAGGTGTTAGGCTTGGACGTGTGTATGTTTGAGGGTGTTGGATGGGTGTTTGGAGGCTTTGAATCGGGGTTTGGAGGTTGAAACCCGTAGCTCAGAACCAGTTTCTGTTTGAGTTTAGTCGACTAGACCGTGGGATCATCGACTGAAGCCTGGGTTCTTGGGTTCAGTCGACTGGATAGTGTGTTTGGGTGTTTTTGGGCCTTTTCCAATGTGTTGTTCAGTCGACTGGGGGTTGGGGTCCAGTCGACTGGACCTGGGCAGTTTTGTGTTGGTGGTTGGTTCTAGGTTTTCGATTGGGATTCAATGGTATTCGATTGGTTAGTTATGGGATTAATCAATTAAAATATTATTAGATTCTTTTTGGGGTTCGATTGGTCAGGTTACGGCTTAGGAGTCGTGTTGTGGCTTCGGGTGTTCGTTTAGGTGTCATCCTCCCGAATACATTGAAGACAACATGGCAATCTTCTCACGTATATCCCGGACGCGCTACGACGATCACGGTGTGTGGGCACCGATGCCGATCGAAGTTATTTTCTTCATTGGTTTCTTCTTACACTTAGTCTCCAAGAAGCAATAATGATATTGCCAAAAAGAGAGAGAGGGGTGGCGGCAACTAGAGGAGGATCATTAGGGTTTTGAGTCTCCTATTATGATATATGTATATTAACTTAAGATAAACAAGGTATGTATATCTTTCTTAAGATATATATGGAAAGATATATAAGCAACAATATATATCTTCATATCAAGAAATTAGGCAAGTGATATATATCTATAAAACATCTCCTATCCCCTCAATTAGGGCCGGCCACTTAGGGAGTGATCCCTAGGCGTGCCAAATTCCAAAATCGCCCTCCATTATTTAATTTAATCCTCGAATGTTCCTGGTGGCAAAACCTACATTCAAATTAAATTCAATAATTACCGAAACTGATAAGAAAATATCTGTGCGTACAATGGGTTACGTGAGGGATCACGAGTAAGTATAGGATTCGGGCTAACCGTACGAGAAAACAGGATATCCCTAACTCTGTCCCCGAGTTAGATCCTTTCTTGCACGAACCAGAACTTATTCCACTAAAGGTCTTGACTAAACTCCTAGCGCTAACTCAAATTATGTCTTGAGTTTTCAATTATCAAATGTACTGAATTCTCCCCACGTTTAAGATATGAATTTTCGATAAATAAATTAGGTTACTGACAACCCGATTTATTATCCTCTTCTCCTCGGAACCGCACCGCTTATCCTTTTGATATGCCGGATCCAAAGATCCACTGTATAAATTTAGCATAATCAAACCTATAAGCAAAGCACACGAGGGGGAACTCCTCAACCTAAGTCG
>JAOTRH010482835.1:0-25204 GCA_034768845.1 Heliamphora exappendiculata | reverse complement strand
ATAATTTAATTTAATCAATTTTTTAAAATTCTTTAAGCCCTCTCGCTTAATTTATTTAACGGCCGAATAATTAAATTTACCTACAGGGTTTGTCCGAGTCAAAACTTATAAGTTTCCTTAAGGGGGTATCGTCAATCCCGAACAACTGGGACGTGGATTCCGTCAATAATTAATATTTTCTATATATTTAATACCGTTATTCAACTTACCAAAAATATTGACTCGTAGAAGATCGCATCCTTTAATGAATCAAAATAACGAATACTAAATATATGCGAATAATAATTATTTTGAGATTAAAAGTATAAGCACTAATAATAATCTTGGGGTACGAATTAATTTATATAGTCAGTATAAAATTAATTACCCCAATGTGCTCCTATTCAATACACAAAGTGTGCTAGCACAGATAGTCAAAAAATAGACGACACTATTATCTGTTCCCCGAAATTAAGATATACTTACTGAAACTCCGTGTTACAGTCGTACTGATGGTTTGTCCAATTATATTTAAACTATGAACCGTAAACTTTTGTTCTGCAAGAACCTATAATCTGATCTTTTGTATGCAAGCCGTACTCTACACACAAGATCAAATACTGTACAGAATAAAAGACATCCATAACATTAAAGAAATGATATCACATACATTACTCGTTAAAATTCTCATAAAATAAAAAATAATTTTATTAAATAATAAAATCAAATACTAAAATCAACAAAATTCATATTTTCTTAGTATACAACCATGACATAAACATGAATTTCTAATTATGAAAATAATAAAAACCAAACTAGGCAATAGATGATTTTAGCAAGTTACTTAATTATTTTTATTGACAAAATGTTAAAAAAATTTAGTATCGATTATATCATATACTTTTAATGGCAAGAAGTGCATCAAGCAAAGCTCAAGATTTCTCATTTTAGTAGATATATATAAAAGAAATTTACATAATTTTATATCATAAAAATAAAAAAGAGAGAATATATTTGAATAAATATAGAGTGTAAAACTTTTTATTATTGAGTTAGACATGTTGTATTCGATATTTATATTTGAAAAAATTTAATAATTTCACATGATTTATTTTTATTAAATAATATTACGCGTTTACATGATATTATTACAATATCAAATTTAATTTGTTGGGTTTTAATTTTATTTTAAGGGAAAAAAACTGAGGAGAGAGAGAGAGAGAGAGAGAGAGAGATCCTTCATTATGAGTGTTAATTTTGTCGAGAGAGAGAATGTGAAAACAGTTGAGTATTAATTTTGAAAAGATAAAAAATACCATCTGAAAAGAAAAATGTGATGTTGTCAATTGCAATTAGAGGTATAATTTTGGTCCGATTGTGGCTCTCGGGCGGGCCAAGCTTGGCCTTAGTCTTGTGGACTTTTGTCAAAAGTTTGGGCCGAGCCGAGCTCTTTGAGGGGAAGGATTGAACCAGGCCCGAAGGGTATAGGGCTTGAGTTTAGTACTTGGGTCTCGGGAGGTGCTTTGGGCGGTTTTTTTGCGAACTTTTTACTTTTTGTTTTTTTTTGTTTTTAAAGTATTGTATAAGATTATTAATTGTTAAATTTATAATTTATAGTTTATTATAAGTTTATTTATTAATTTATTATAAATTTATCACTTTATAAGTTTATTAGTTTATTAATTACTTAGTTTATAAATTATATGTTTATAGTATAATATTAGTTTATCATAGTTTATTAGTTTATTATTTTATTATTAGTTATTAGTTTATTATATAAATTTATACTTTATTAGTTTACTAGAAATTGACCTGTGCCTAAAGGCACTTTCACTATTAGCAGAACAAAGAGCACAAAACGAGAGTTTTTTTCACCGTTGGATGAGATTAATTTGAACGAGAGCCTCATTTTAATCATTAATGTAAAATATGTAGGAAATATTTTTCACTCTTATTTTATTATATATATTAGTTCAGAAGTTTATATTGTATAATAAGTATATTAGTTTATTATATATGTTTATACTTTATTAGTTTATTAGTTTATAAGTTTATATTTTAATATAAGTTTATTATAGGTTTATAAATTAGTTTACTTATTAAATATGAAAATTAATTTATAAAACTTATAAATTAATATTTAAAATAATAAATATAATAAGTAAATACTTTAAGTAATTAAATATAATATAAATTTTATTATTCAAAATTCAAAAGTATCAAATTATATAAATATTATATTTTAAGTTTTACAAAATAGACAGGTCTCGAGCTCAAGCCAAAATGGGTGGACCTCGAGCTCGGGCCTTTGGCTCTAGCTCGGGTCTTAGACCGGGCCGACCCACAAGCTTAAGGGCATAGGCCCAGGCCGAAGAAGAGATACACTCACAAAGTTGGGCTCGGGCTATTTGTAAACCAGACCAAGCCCACGCTGTAATGGAGTTTGGGCCGCCCATGCATCTTGGCCATTTTACCCACCTAATTGCAATTTTTTGAATTCCCTTGGGACCCTATAATTACTGTATTTTAAAACGATTTGAATTTTTTGAAAAACCATTTTTTTTTTCACTACATTGGGTGGCCACTATAATTCTCTCCGTGTATTTTTCCCATTTTTGAAACGCAAAGTAAAGTGTCGTAAAACCCTCACCCGGGGTTTCAGAGGGGAATCGCAGCATCACCAAAATCCGTTCTTCTCTCTGCGATTCCTTCCAATTGTCGCCAACCCCATTAGAGCAATTTGTTCCCCCTACAGAAAAACATGCCTTCCGAAGACTCAAAGCCGGTAAAGAACGAGGAGGTCGGAGAAGAAAATGATGGTTCTGTTCTTGAAAACAGAAAGAAGAAATCCAACAATGCCACTCCCAAATCTCGCCCCCCAAAGAAAGCCAAAGTCAAGAAGGAAGAATCTGAAGATGACGATGATTTTGAAAAACCCATTTCTAAGAAGAGCTCGAACAAGTTCGAAAAGGTTTGTGATCCATTCCTCTTGGTTTTGTTTTGCCTTTTGGTTTATATACTCACTAGTGATGGTCGTGTTTAAAAGTACTTCAATATAATTTAATTTTCAATAAAAAATATAAGTATCGTTAGCAATCTCTATTTTACATTAAAAGTTCACTCTAGTAACCATCTAGCTACCAATGTGGGGGAGAAGAAGGAAAAATAACTGAACAGAAAAATCTTCTAAGAATAAGCAGGAAAATCAAGTACGTCAAAGCATTGAACAAAATTGGTTGCGTGTACAAAAGAAATCAAAGCATTCAACAAAAAAAAAATCATTAATTGGTTCACCGTTGACGAACCCTAGAAAAATCAATAAGAGGGAAAATAATAGTAAATTTTGGAGAAATTTGAGATAAAATTTTAGGACTGATTTAATCATATTTAAAAAATTTAATTTTTTTTATTATATTTAAATTTTAAATTTAAAAAATCTAAACTCTAACAATTTAAACCTTAGTTGTCACCGTTATATTCTTCATTTCTTACCATAATAGCACCGTCTCTGTCTCACTTTTTCTTCCTTTCCTACCATAATAGCACCGTCTCTGTCTCACTTTTTCTACAAAACTGAAGCTTTGCCAGCCCCTAGCCGCCCCTCGCCACCGATGTCGCCCTCGCTACTGACACAAGCTACATCCGTTGTGGCCAGATTTTACCTCGACTACCATGGCCAGATCTCGTCGTTGTTGCCCCCTCGCCGCCGCCACCCCCGTCTCCGTCGGCACCCAAACCTCCGCCGCATTCATGTCCCTCATTCTCCAGAATCTCCACCATCACCGCCTGCCTCTCCGACGCCATCCAAACATCCGTTGGCTTCATCCCCGTGCTCCTCGCGTGTGAACAGTTTACGGAGAGAGCAAAGCGTCATCCTCCCTCGCCCTAGTTCTCCATCACAGACTTCCAACTGATTCATGTATCAGTTGTGTTAGTGATGCAGAATTAGAAAAAAATACAATGCAGACTATTAACTGGTACATGTATCAGTAGTGATGACGACGACGCTCTGACGACGATGAAGGAAACGCTCCAACAACAATAACGATGACGATGACAGAAGATGAAGACAATGACGGAGCTAGAGTTGTGGTGATTGCGGTGCAATCTTTTGGCAGAAATTTATGGGACGAGATTTTTTATTCCTGTTTAGGAAGAGATTTGGTTAATGTAATCTTCTGAAGATATAGTTTAAGGGTATTTTCAATAAACATTAATATTGTGGGCCTAATTTTATTAAAAAAAGTTAGTAGGACCAATTCTTAAATATAAACTGATATTTAGACCTTTACCAAGATTTTTCTAAATTGTATATGATACATCGGGGGTAGAGAGTTTACTCAATGCCCAATATTGAAATCCGATCAAATCAACTAAAATAGTTGCATCTGTGGGAGAGTTGAAGAGTGAGTGAGAATGAGAGAGTGAGTGAGAGAGTTTTTAGTGTCTATGGCCAATAGTTGCCACGTTTTACGGTGGTTGAGATGGTGGACGTGGCTGCGATGTCGGTTTCGGTGGATGCAGAGAGAGGGGAGAGGGAGAGAGAAAAGTAATTTTGGGAGAGCGAGAGAGTTCTTTAATATCCAAGAGAGGTGGAGATAATACATTTTGAAAAAGATTGTCTATCAACCATTGGATGCCAATTTAAACAAATATTAACCATTTATTTTGAAAATATGTTCAAGACATTTTAAAAAAACAGTTGTATATTATTATATAGATTCATACATTCATATATATGTTCTTGAGCTTGTTTTTTTTGGACGGGCTTAATAAGGTGCAGAAAAAGAGCAAGGTAAAGAAGGGGGAGGAAAAGAAAAAAGTGGTCAAAGAAGCTGAGAAGAATGGTAAGAAAAGGGAAAGGAAGGTTTATGATTTGCCTGGCCAGAAGCGAGACCCTCCTGAGGAAGTATGTTACATTGTTCACTTATATGTTATGGAAGTTTGGATGATTACTTGTTATTACTCACCTCCCTTCCCCCCTAAACCCATGCTCCTTGTCGTTTCGCTAATGGGTGCTTGCTTGGCAATTTTGGATTTTCAGAGAGACCCGCTGAGGATTTTCTATGAAACTTTGTATGTGCAAGTGCCTGGTAGTGAAATGGCAGCTTTCTGGTAAGGATTTCCTGTTATTCCCCAACTTGTTGATAGTCTGCTTGAAGTACAAACTAAGAGTCTTGATAAATTTTGGGATTTTTGTGTCTAGCAAGGGTTTTGCATTGTACCTTTATTTGCTACTCCACCATTGTGTTAGTTTTTTTAAGTGTGAAATGTGAGCCTTTTCTTCAGTATTATTAATTATGTTCATGGGGATTTTTTAAGTTGCGTCTGAGATCCCCTCAAGACCCCTCAAGACTTCATCTTGTGAGTTCGTTCATCTCGCAAATCCATGAAGAGAAGATTATGCATGCAAAAATTCGACTTCATCGGATGTCAATAGGTCCATGAACCAACTGCATTTTGTTTTACAAAATACACGTCTCAGTTTAAGATGGACTATTTAAGTTGAGACTATTTTATGAAATGAAATGTGATTTGCCCATTTACCTATCGATATTTGATCAATCTAAATTTCCACATGTATGATCTTCTCTATGTAGTATACGAGATAGGAAAGGCAATAGAGTAATAACCCTGAAGGCAGGGTCAGTCAAAACCAATCAATGGACACTATTGATGTGCAAATGTTGGGACCTAAGTAATGGTTTTACGGGCTAGTATGTGTTTCAGTTTACAAATAATGCCAAGACTTGGATATCAGATTTGATCTTAGAATTAGCTGGAGTACTACGCCATCCAAAGCCATGGTTTGCCATGTGGCCTTGTTGGATAGTGTTGAATTCCACAAACCAAACACTGAACACCATTCCGAGAGTGATCCACATGGATCCTTTGTTAATTATTTTTTAATTGCTAGTGCCATGAAAAAGCTGCTGCTCATTGGTAAAAGATTTGATACTCTAAATAAGTTGCATTTGTTGAAGTACAAGTCTACTTTCTGCATACATTTAGGGTTTTGGTCATATATATGATTGCTACTTTTCATGATTTTAATCAAAAGAAACACAATAAGCCTGGTGGCAGGTGTGGTTGATTTTCTAATGTGTCAAAGGCAAGCTGATGGTAAACCTTGGATGTCATAAATATGTAGATATCTTATGAAGCTTGGATTCATTTAAAGGCTTTATGCTTAAATTCACTTGATTGCATCTAGATTTATTACGCTTGGAACCATCAAACGGCTTTATGCTTATAATCACTTGATTACAGTCTAAACTAGTTTTGAAGTGCAAGCAACATAACCTCTGTTTTGTACTGTCCGTTTTTGAAAGACCAAATTGTGCGAGATCTTTGGTTCTAACTTGTAATTGGACTGCACCATTGTCTTTTACATGTAAGTTTCATGGAGAAAAAAACCCATCATGAATGGCTTGGTACTTGGGCAGAAAATAGTTACCATCAAGCATGTAAACCTTATAATTTTACCAAGTGGCATCTCATTAATTAAAAAACTAATTACTATCAGATGCAGTGATACCACATCTGATTTGTACTTTGAAATGCTTTGTAAATTCAACATTAAATATTCAACCAAACACATTCTTTGACAATTTAGAAGCAAACATTACCTTCCACCAATATTTGTCATTAATGCAACATTAGCCTCACAGTACCCATCAGAGAAGGCTACAATCAGTATAAAACTGTTAGATTGGTGCATCTTATGGTAAGATTGAAGCTTTTCTGGACTGCTACCTACGACATGCTTTTTTTCCGTCTTTGTTTTTTTATTTTTGGTGGTTAGTTTAAAGAATTTTCTCTTGAACTATTATTTGCATTCTGGTCTTTATCATGCTGGAGTTAATTTTGGATTTACATCATACCTGTTTTCTATAATATAAGAGAATAAAATGCACTGCACATGTTTTTTTTTTCCTCTCACCGGTAACTCTTTCATCGATGTACATGGTTGATGTTTTATCTTTGTACATGTTATATGGACCAGAAATTGTTTGAAACATCCATTGCTCGAAAGGATACTGAAGTGGTTTTTGCCATTTATTTTCTTGACTGTGATTTTGGTAATTTTTATTCAGCATTCGTGTTAGGCCTGTGATCCTCTGTTTCATCATGTGGAAAGGTCAGAGGATGTTCATTGAAATTCTAAACGGATGATACTGGTTGTGTGTTTTGTGGCAAAATAACCTGTGTCACAAATGTTTAATCTTTATCTTTGGTTCGTGTTGCATTGCTTCTGATTGCGATACTACTGATTTTGTGTTTTGTGCCAACATTATCCCCGTGTTTCAAATGGTTAATCTTTATCATCCTGCCATGCCTTTTAGAAACTATTGGACACTTCAATCTGCGTAGTGCATGTTGAATTATTTAGGATGCTGGGTGCATTCAAATAGAAATGTCCAATCTTTATTTTCTAGCTGTGCCTTCAAAAAACTACTGGACGCCTTTATTCACTTGGTGCATGTCAAATTATTTAGGATGCCTTTGAATAATGTTATCGTTTATTTTTCATGCTTTGTCCCCTTCTGTTTTTGTTCTTTGTTTATGAGCTGATGCATCTATACAGGTGGTTTAGTGGGCAATAATATTCTTTACTGCTGAACGAACCTTCCTAAATCTCATGCCTGAAACCATTTGCTAGTTTTGGACTCTTTAAATTATACTTTTAGCATTTGTGGGAATGTCAAGATTCAAATGGTGAATCTTGGGAGAGCACCTCAGCCTCGGTGACTGATGCTGTCTCAACCATTTTGATTCTCGCGTAGCAACGTGTTGTATATGTTTATGCCCGTCTTTATCAATTTATGTTTCCATACATTTACATAAACAGCTATTTCTGGTATTGTCTGTCTTATGAAAGTTAAATTTGCTTCTTGGGCCTGCAATTAGATTTTTGGATAAACTTTTCTCCTATCCAAATTTAAGTGCAGGATGATGGAATCTGGTTTGCTCTCCAAGGAGGTGGCTAATAAAGTTTTCCAGAAGAAACAGAAAAAGAATCAGCAGCAGAAGCTTGGCTCACCTATGAAAACAATCGTTTCTGTGAAGAAAAGCTCGCAGTCGGTTACTGTGAAGAGAAAAGCCACATCTTCTCCAGCTTCTTCCCAGAAAAAGAAGGCACCAGATTCGAAAACTGCTTCGAAACAGTCCAAAAAGCGCAAGATTGATGATGATTCTTCAGAGGATGATTCAGACGATGACTATTTTTTGGCAAAACAAATGACCAAGAAACAAAAGGCAGCTTGATTTTTAGTAAGTTGAACAACCATTAACAACACAAAATGTCCTTTCGTTGTCTAGAGGTAACTAATGTTTATGTTCTTGCTTGCTATTAGACGGACAAAACTGAATCTCTCTTGGCACACACAATCTAATTTTTCAGTAGTTGGTATAATGACTTGGGGCATTTGATCTCCCCATTTCAAACTCTTGGCCTCGGTTGTTCCGGAACTAGGTGGACTAGGTAGGACTAGGAGATAGGGGTCCAATTACCTTTTGTTTTCTTGGTATAAATAGTTTTGCATTTGTATCGTAGGGTTCGGACTTATAGTCTAGTAAATTTTGGATTATTCTTGAGAAGTTATTTAGTAGGTAAAAAACGTCATGTCAACATACTGATGTGGTGTGCCTAACTAATATATGCACGTCATGTATTTGTGATTTTAGAGAGTGGTCCTACATTAAAGAAAAGCAGTTATAACATTTCAGCATGACTCTACATTTAAAAAAACACATGGCATACATGTATTAGATGGGCACATTGCATCAGCATGCTTACACGGTGTTTTCTACCTATTAAACAATTTCTATTATTATTGGGATAGGTGAACACCAACCCCCCCCCCTATTATTAGTACTGGACTAGTTATTTTCTTTATTTATTTGCCAATAATAACTCTACTATTCTTATTTCATTCTTTATATCAAATACTCAAACTTGAATCCAAATTTTCTTTTTTCACCGTATATATAATTTTATCCATAATATCTTAGCATAAAAACAGGAACTAGTGGGACTTTTAGTATTACTTGTTCTTCTTATCGTGCTACTTATTCTTTGCTACAACTCGTAAAAATTGTTGTTTTAGAAGATGCATATATGTGGTTCTTATAGCTCTGACCATTTGCAGTTTTCCTTTCTGTCTTTGTTTGACAGATTTCACTGTACTTTTGAAGCTACGCTGAAGTAGTTTTAAGGTTTATTCTCTCTTTTACAACTTATTGTGAATTCTGACAACCGTAAATTGTGTTTAACTTGATTTTAGGTATATGGATCAATATACTTAAGGCCCATTTGGTATTTCTAGTTTTTTAGTTTTTTTTGTTAGAAACACAAAAAAGCTAACATAGTTCATTGGGCAAAAAAAACAAAAAAAGTTAAAAAGTTTAAAAATTAAATTAAAATACTAAATTTTAAAATGTTCTATTTAAATTTTAATCACTTTTAAAAATAATAATATTTCTTGTGCATAACTTAATTACTATGTTACTACCAACTATTTATAATTATTAATATCAAATATATGGAAGGATAAAATTGTTCAAGTTGAACAAAAAGCAAAAACTGAATAAGTTGACTTTTTATTTAAATAACTAATTTTGAAAATATTAGCTTAAAAATCAAGTTATTAAAATAACTTATTTTGAATCAAATTTATTTGATTTTTAACTAAAAGCACAAAAAAAAAAATAATCTTTGAGTTAGTTGCCAACCACACAATCGGGCCTTAAAATCTCTAAAATTAAGAAATTTGGCTTATTATTATCCTTTTGGGTTTTTTTATCAATATTTTTTGTATTTTCTGGGTTTATCGAACAATAAAAAAACTAAAATAAATTTGATTAAGAAATTAAAAAAATTAATAAAAATAAAAATAAATAAATACTATCCTACTGGCTTTTATTTAGCTTGTTTTTGTATTTTTAAACTTTTTAATATTTTAATCAAGATATTCTAAATAAAAATATAATATATAAAATAAGTTAAACAATTTTTCCAAATAAAGATATTTGTGGTGTTTGTTAAAAAAATTTAGTCTAACTTTTAGCTTAGAACTCGGGGATACTTAGAAATTTTCAAACAGATATAATTTTAATTTTTAATTTTTTAACTTCTAATTCTACTATTAACAAGTACAATTTTATTAGTTGAAGCTTATAAGTTTATAGTCATAATTTTGAAATCACAATTATGTCTTTTTAACTATAATTTTTAAGTTTATAACTTTAGTTGTACCAAACATTTCATTAAATTATTGAAGTCTATAAAAAGTCGGCAAGCATGGAGACCTTGTAATAAAATAAAAGTTATTTCAAACAGAGCCTAAAAAAATGTTCGATATTTATTTTATATTTTTTATTTAAATTTATTTTGAAGAAAATAATGAAGTTGATGAAAGGGGGCTTCTCCTTTCTTTCTCCAATCTTTTTTTTAAAAAAAATTCATATTTTATTTTTTGTAATTTAAAATTATTTCTTATTATCCAACGTCAGAGCACTCAACTATCAAAAATAATATTTTTATATGTTTGGCTACCCAAAAGTCCTAGCAACATTTATTGAGTCAAAAATCCAATAGCTAAAATGACTAGTTTGATGGCTACTTTGATATAGTGCACTTTTTGGTAATTAATTGTCTATTTTAGGTAAAATAAAATAAAATAAAATAAGGAACTTTTATATGGAGATGTTATTAGAGATGTTATTAGTTGAATATATAAAAAAATAGTCTCAACTAACATTTTTTTTTAAAAAATCAATTCAATTCTCCTCTTTTATTTTCTAATATTGTTCTAACACCGTGTCTGTAAAAAAATTCTAATCCCACCACGCTAGCCTTTGCCGCCAACTTCTTTTTTTTTCGATGCCAATTTTTTTCATTTTCTTTAGCGACTTCTTCTTCTTTTTTTGATGTCGATCTTTTCCTCCTCCTTTTTTCTTGACGATCTCTTCATTTTTTTCCAGCGTCGATCTCATCCATTTTTTTCTAGCTATCTCCTCTTCCTTTTTTTTCGGCGATCTTCTCTTCTTTCTCTGATGTCGACCTGATAAATTTCTTATATCAAGAAATTTTTTATACTAAAAAATTTTTCAATTAAATTTCTAAGAACTAACATAAGAATAAGAAGATAAAACGGTAATGAGAAAATTTTCAATTAAATTTTTTATACTAATAAAATTTTTAATTTAAAACAAAATTTTATACTGAAAAACATTTCAATTAAGCCAATATACCAGCTTGTACTGAGGATGAGGAGGTGCGAAAGCGGTGGTGGTCCAAAGTTGGAGGGTGGTGGTGGTGTAGATCTAGAGTTGCTAGTGATCGGCGATGGCTAAATCGGTTGAGGCGGCGATGACTGATTCGAGTGGAGGAATAAAGACATTTTCAACAACACTCAAACAGAGATCGAAGACCGTGGAAACCAAATTTGGAGAAATGATTGGTGGTGGTCCGTGGTCGGATCTGGGTGACGATTTGGTTGCAGATAATGATGAGATTGAGAACAACAGAAACCAAATCTAGAGAAGAAAGTTGAAGACGCAAGTGAATCTGGTTAAGATCATAGCTGTGGTTTTTAATTAGCAGCGGTGATTGAAGCATAAGATTGGAGGAAGAGGAGAAGGAATGACAGTAGTGGAGGGCAAATTTGGTTGAGGCGGCAGCGATTGGTTTGAATGTTAGGGTTTTTACAAATAGGAGTATAGTTGATATATTTTAAAATAGCATTTAAAAAATAGGATTAGAGTTTAAAAAAATAGTAGTATGACTAAATGCTTGAAGAGCATTTTTATCAAACTCTTAAATTTGTAGCTAAATTTTAACTAAAAATCTTTTTTTCTATTTTAATTAGCCAACTTTTTGAATACACTTTTGAGTAACAATAACTCTTTTTTCTCTCTTTAAATTTTTTTTAAAACTCACATTTTATTTTTTATAATTTAAAATTATTTATTATTTATATTACAAAATACAACACTTATGATGTGACATTTGTCCATGTATGACATCTAAATGCTAGAATTTGTTTAACCTAATGGGTAAACTTTTGTTTGCATTTCTTCTCTTTTTCACTTTAATATCACTCTCCTTTCTCATTAGCTAATTATCCTCTCTTTTTATTTTAAATATAACTTGTTTTTCTTGATTTTAAATTTGAATTTTCTTTCTTTCCCATCAAAAAAATAAAATAAAAATAACAACAGTCAAAATATAAAAAACATATTTAAAATATATATACATATATACATAGCCATAGTGCAAAAAAAATATAGTTAGTTTTATACATTTTAATTTTAGTTTACATAGTAAATTATTTTTTAATTTACATATATTTTTATTATTTTTAATAATTAAAACTAAAATTAATTTTTAATATATTATTACTCTAAATAATTAAAGAGATTATTTATTATTTAAAATTAATTTATAATAAAATTATATTTAAAATGACTTTATGCACATGTAATTATTAGTTAACCAACATCACAACACTCACATATCAAAAATAATATTTTTATATATTTAGCTAGCTAAAAGCACTAGCTACATTTGATAAGTCAAAAATTCAGTAGCTAAATAGCAAGTTTGATGACTAGTTTAATATAGTGTACTTTTTAGTAATTAACTACCTATTTTAACTAAAAAATAATATTGACAACGGTTGATATGGTATGAATAATTGGTTTTTTTAATAAAGAAAAATATATTTTAAAATTTTAATATAATTTTGTAAATTTTGTTTTTTTGTTTGTACTTTTATAAGTAATTACAAAATATATTTATTTATAATTAATATTTTTTAAAAAAATATAGAAAAGATAAGCATAAGAGGCAGCAACCGATCACTTTGCCTCTTTTAGCCTGATGGACAATTAGAAAAGTTGGGTATTTGATAAATTAATTTATAAGTTAATTTTTTTAAAATTAATTGACTTGATAAAAAAAATAATTTTTTATTTTTTTATTCAAATTAGATAATATTGTTGTAAGCATAAAAATTTTAACCAATTATAAGTTGCACGTATCACAAAAGCCTCAAAATATGACATAATTATAAGCATCTTAAATTATAAAAATAAATTATTTAAAAAACAAAAAAAACGAGATAGGTTAAAATATATAGGGGTTTTTTTGAACATTTGTGCCCGTTTAAGAACGCTTTTGATTAGTAGTCGTCTTCCTCTTTGACTCTTTTTTAATTTTCCATTCGATTTCGTGTAACTTTAAAAATTATAAAAACATATTTATTTGGATTAACATTTTAAAAATTATTCAATAAAGAAAATATCTTTTTAGAATATAAATTTATTAAAGTGTTCTTTTTTGTAAAATTATATTACGTTAAGGCTTCATTCGTTTTAATATTAAATATTTTTTAATAAAATAATTTATCTATTTTTCACCATTCGATTCACAAAATTAAGTAAAATTTATATAAAATATTTTACGTCATAAAATAAAATTATTTTTATTTAAATAAATTGACAAGTTATTTTTTATTTTTTTAAGAGACGTGTCTTGACTTTGACTATTTCTATTTTTTTTTGTGTTGATATCTATAACGAAGACAGATAAACCAACGACGATAATAACTACTGTTTGAGATAATTTTTTAAAACTTTATTATGTGGGTTTCTTTTCGTCAATAATGAAAATTTTTTACGTTAGTTTAAACACTAATATTTTTTTAGATTTTTTTCGTTATAAAAAATAAATAAAAAAATAAATATGACCAAAAAAATAATGAAAAAAATTCATATAAGTTAAAAAAAGTTTTAAAAAACTTCTTTTAAGTCTTTTTTTTAGTAAAATTTTTTTAACGTTAATTCAAACAATAATACTTTTAAAATTTTTCTCGTTAAGAGAAACTATAAAAGTAAAAAAAATAATCATAAAATAAAAAAATTCATATAAGACGAAAAAATTTAAAAAAATCACTTTAAATCTTTTTCATCATTAGTGATTTTTTTTCAACTCTTGTTAATATGGCTATATTTTTATATTTGTTTTATCATGATGAATTAAAAAAATAAAAAATTTATATCAAAAAATAAAAAAATCAAAAAAAATTAAATAAAAGTCACAATAAAAGTTACAGAAAAAGTTGCCCCGAACAGTAACAAAGTTCAATGAGATATCGAATTAGATCCAGATATTTTTTATAATTTTATTGTGAAAAATATCTTATTTTCAACCAAAAGTAAAAAAATTATTTTAAAATATAATTTCATATGTCAACCGGACACTAAAAAATAAAATTAAAAAAATATTTTACTAAAAATATATTTTACATCGAACCAATTCTAAAGAACAATTTTATTATTTAACATGTTAAAAGATAATAATGAATTTGTACCAAATGAGAGTGGAAGAATTATTTCCCACTTTTTTTACTTTCCAAGTCTTTTCTGACTAGGAGAAATTAAAAATTATTAATATGATAATAATATTATTTTATAAATTTATATTAAAATGTCTTTTTTGAAAATTATATTTTATTAAAGGACAATTTTATTAATTTACATGTTAAAAGACATAACAAATAAATTTGTACAAAATAAGAGTGTGAGAATTATTTTCCACCTTCTTCACTTTTTATGATTTTTCTGAGCAGAAAAAATTAAAAATCACAGATATTGATAGTAATATTATTTCAATAAAATCATTTTATAAAAAATTAATACAAGAAATTATATAATAAAAACATTATTTTTAACCGGAGTTTATTTAGCTTAGATATAAAAACATTTTAAACGGAGTGTCCTAAACCCTAGAAAAGTCACACCCCGTATTTCGCTTCGCGGCACGTGGCACAGCCACGCAGTCTTCCTGCTCTAAAATTCCATCCTCTCGCCCTCCCCTTCCCAAAGTTATTACTGGGTAGTTCTTAGTTTTTGTAATTAATTTTAAATATAAAATATAAATTTTTTTAAATGTCTATCATTTCTATTATAATTTATAATTTTTTATTTATTTTAGTTATAAGTTATAATTTTTATCAAATACTCATAATTTTTATTATAAATTACAATCCATAAACACTCACAATTATTCAATTATTCAATTATTTAGATTTCTATCATATTTTGATTGTTAAATTGGGCATTTTGTGAAATATACGTATTGAATAATTGAAACTTGAATAAAAATATTTATGCAATATGAGTTTGGTATGTTTAGTTGAGTCAATATTTATTTTTGCGTTCTCTCTTACTAGTAGATTTGGTCGGCGGGAGGAGGATGAGTCAGCCCTCCTTCTGCCATCCCAACCTCCATCCCTCTCATGATTTTCTCGGTACATGAATAAATTGCATTTTTTGTGCGTGTGTTAGGTAAATATGTTCCGACGGAATGTTACAACGGCTAAATCTGTTATGCGCGTGGTTTTCTTACCAGATCTACTCCAAGAGCGGTGCTCCGACTAGATCTGTTCCGTAAGTTGGCTAGATCTGCTCCGTGGTGGTTCGTCCTCTCGTTTAGGCAGGTGTCTTGCTCAATTTTCTTTTGTGTTTTTATTATGTCGAGATTTGTCTATCTTGTTTTATTTTATTTTATTTTTATTTTTCATGTCTGTTTTGTGTTCTTTACATCTTTCCCTTATACGGGGGTTGTTTTCCCGTCGATGGTGCGGATTTTTTCTCTCCCTACAATGGGAGTTCAGGGTGTTCTTCGGTTAGATCCGTAGGGAAAGTATAGTAAAGATGCGATTGCCGCTTCTCCTCCGGTAGACGTCGTCAATAAGTGCGACGTTTCGAATTTCAGCTAATTTTAGAGGTCTTTATAACCCATTAAAAATTTGTAAAAGGCCATTGTGCCGATTTATCCTTTCTCCGACCATTTGTGGTCTGACTGTTGTACTCCTCTCTCATTCATGGAAAAAAAGTATGTTATCCAAAAAAAATGATAAATTACACTAACCTCTCCTGAAATTTTGGTCAAATACAGTCAATCCTACTCAGATGGACAAATTTCACTGACACCCCTCAGCAATTAACGCCATTAACAAAATTAATAAAAAGACCAAAATATCCCTAAGTATTAAACGGAGGGTCAGTTAGGGTTTAGAGAAAAAGAAAGAAAGAAAGAGTGAGAGGAAGAAGAAACGGCGCCCAAACCCCCCCTCCACCACACTGCTCCGGCGCCGTTGTCCCCCCCATCGCGTCAGCCACCGTCGCTGTTCATGCCATCCACCGTCGCCATCGTTGTCGTTGCAGTTCTCTCTCTCTCTCTCTCTCTCTCTCTCTCTCTCTCTCTCTTAAATCGCTAACCCCGACCCCCAAGCTCATGCTTAACACCGCAGGCACCGCCGGTCGCCGCCGTTCGCGATGGTGACTGTGGTTGTGATATATATATATACAGAGAGAGAGAGAGAGAGAGAGAGACCGTGAGAGAGAAGGAATGGAGGGGAGAGTCCGGCGACGACGAACGACGGTAGAGGCAGCGACGAACGACGGCAGAGGCAGCGACGACTGGTGTGGACGGCGGTGGCGGTGGCGGTGGCGGTGACCGGCAACGAAGGGACGGGATGGGTGTGTGCAGCAGTTGGGGGTTCCGGCGCCGGTTCTTCCTCTTTCTTTCTTTCTTTTTTTTTCGAGCTATTATACTCACAATTAATTATGAAACATAAATTATTTCTCGATCGACAGTGTTCACTACCTTTTGACGACCTAACGCTGCTAGTGAACGGTTTCGATCGCTGGTAATTATTCTGAAAAATTCAAACCGAAATATTATCGTTGTATAAACTTTATAAAAAAAAGAAGAAAAAGAAACAGAATTCTGTGTTGATAGGCAAGATGGGAATAGAATGATCGACAACGTTCATTATCCTTTTGACGACCTAACGCAACTAGTGAACGGTTCTGATCGCCGATAAATTATTCTGGCGAATTCAAACCGAAAAATTATTATTTTAGAAATTTTATATATAAAAAAAATATTGCTGTGGGCAAAATGGGAAAAAAATTTATGACAAAAACGCTCACAGACGAAACCGTAACAGTTTCGAGTTGACTGTAACAACATTTAAACCTGTAAAGGAGATAAGTGTAATTTATCAATCTGTGTGGAATTCACTGTATTTGACCAAAATCTTAGGGGAGGTCAGTGTAATTTATCCAAAAAAATATATATTTATTTAGTATTTTATAATTTTAAAAATAATAGTGATAAAAAAATCATTATTAATTTGCTTTGTGTTGGTCTTTAGTTAAGTTATCATATTTAAAAAAATCAAAATCTCAATAAATACACCAACACATTTTTTTTGTATATATATATCTTTAAGTTTCTCTATTTTTAATAAAATATTACTCTTTATTTTTAAATTTTACTTGATAAAAAAATAAAAAATCCTATCTTAAAATTAAAATTTTGATCCATAAATTTCAGTACCGACCCTGGCCTACGGGAAAATGACAGTGGTAAGAAGGAAAAACGGATGATAGTGGATGAAGCTATGAGAAGTAAATCAAAGGTGGTTGATGGGGACAGTGGTTTATGTTGTCCGAATAATTATTTTTCAAAATAAATAAAAATAAATATATTTTTATGTTTTATATAATTGGAGCTTTTAGCCGAGTGTCAAAAAAAATAAATTTTAATGCGCAAGATCAATTAATAAAAAATTTAACGCGCAAAGTCCATTTGTGTATTTTCTTTCGAAAATACCCTTCAAACAGATAAATTAAGAGATAAATTTATCTGTTATGCATAACAAACAACTAAATTTATCTGTTTGATATTTGTCTGTTTAATATGCACAGATAAATGCGTGTAATATGTGTGTAAATCACACAGATAAATTTATCTGTACCTTTCAAAACATGTATAAGACATACAGATAAATTTATCGGTATACTTTACACATGTGTAAACCACACAGATAAATTTATCTGTTGGCTTGTTTCACACATGTGAATATATATATTTTTTATTTTTTCAATTCACACACCGTTAAAGTAAACTTGAAAATTGAATCTCAAGAAAGAAAATAGAACAAATAAGCCTAAAACCAAAATTCATCTTCTACGTAATAAATTTCAAAATCAATAAATAAATATCCAGTCTCATATACATACACCATCACGCCTTCGTATATGATCTCAGTGTTATGTACGAACATTCATAGTAAAATTCTCTGATCAATTCTAAGTAACCAGAGAGATGGTTAGTTAGCCGGCGAAGATGATTCTGAGTGCGAATCTATTCGAAAAAAGGAGTTTGGTGCTGATCTCAGTGTTATGTACGAACATTTACAGCAAAATTCTCCGATCAATTCTAAGTAACCAGAGAGATGGCTAGTTAGCCGGCGAAGATGATTCTGAGTGCGAATCTATTTGAAAAAGCGGAGTTTGGTGTAAATCTCAAGAACAATCGAATTATGAATTACGGGTGCAGAATAATCGATGAACACGATGGGGAGGACGATGATGACGATAAAAAAGACAATGAAGGAGCGAGAGTTTTTTTGTCTTAAAAAGGATCTTGCGCGTTAAAATTTTTATGCGGATGGATTTTACTCGTTAAAAAATCTTATGCTAGATGAAAAACAGTAAGCGACATGTAAATTGAACTGCACACTAATTTTTCGTATATAATTTGGTAAATTTTGATTTTACATTTTAAATACTAATTATCAAATATATTTATATTTTTAATTAATGCTTTTTTAAGTATAAAAAACATAAACATAAGAATTAAGAGATTGTCGACCTGAAACTTCACGATCTTTTAAGATCCTGATTGGCAATTAAAAAACCTAATTTTCTGTTGCTTATATATATATATATTGTATTTTTAGCTGAAAAGAGGTGAAATTTTGATAAGAGTGACACAGTTAATGTGAATCTTACATTTTTATTTGTAAAAAATAACTCGTGTCATTGTCTATATGATACTTAATATTTTGCCAAGCATTCCTCATTCGATTTGGAAATAAATTGCCAAGCCCTAGACCAAAAGTTTTTGAAGAGAATAATCCAAAGATAATTCTCTCATCAGTAATGCTATGTATCAAAAAAGAATCTAAAAAATTATTTAAAATTTAAAATAAGTGATAAAAATTCATTTTGAATATGTCTCACGTACTATTAAATACGAATCTATTCACTATAAATCACTTTCAAGATAAAATTCAGAATATTTTTTTTTTAGGTACATAGACTTTTCCTTCTCTTATATAAGAATATCTTGGAAATTGTACTCAATTTATTTTAAATTAATAAATTCATTTTTGTGACTCTATTTTTCAGTCTTGAATTTTTAAACACTAAATTTATGTGTACAATTGCACTTCCAAATAGTTTTTGATAATAATTACATATAATTGTCATTAATAATAAATAAGTTATCAAATTAAGGTAATTTTTTAGAATAAATTTAGAGTTTGAATATTAGTAAAAATTAGTAATTTAATTTGACATGTTATTTGTATTTAAAATTTTTTTGCTAAATAAATTATATAGAATGTTTTGTATTTTAATCCAAAAGTTTTATAACAGAAATGAGCTGTCAATCAGGACTTAAAACTGAAAAAACTGGGCTAAGTACGCAGAGTGCACTGCTCTCTGTACTAAATACAAAAAATAGTAAATTTCTTTTAAAAATTTATAGTATATGCGTTGTCTGTCGTGAAATCAATTTTAAAAAATAATATATTTCATCTTTTTAAAATAAAATATTTTAAAACCCTAAAAACAACATAGGTTTAAAAAAAGTTTTATCTCTCGTACTAATAAAAAATTTTAAAATGTATTTATTTCGATTAATATTTAAAAAATTACAAATATAAAAGAAAAACTCACTTAAAAGCTCTTAAGTACAATTCTTCAAGTTACTTAAATCTTTTTATTTTTTAAATAATCTCCACACTCCTCTTTTGTATGAAAATATCATTTTAGAATATAAATTTATTAAAATGTCCTTTTTGTAAAATCACATTACATTAAAAAACAATTTTATTATTTTACATGCTAAAAGATTAAAAAAAAACATGAATTTGTACAAAATGAGAGTGGAAGAATTATTTCCCACTTTTTTTACTTTCCAAGTTTTTTCTGACTAGGAGAAATTAAGAATTATTAATATTAATAATAATATTACTTTATAAATTTACTTTGAAATGTCTTTTTTTAAAGTTATATTATATTAAAGGACTATTTTATTAATTTATACGCTAAAAGACAAAAAAAAAAGTTTTACAAAATGAGAGTGTGAGAATTATTTTCCACTTACTTCACTTTTTAAGATTTTTCCGAACAGAAAAAATTAAAAATCACATATATTGCCAGTAATATTATTTCAATAAAATTACTTTACAAGAAATACAAGAAACTATATAATAGAAACACTATTTTAAACCGGAGTTTATTATAAAAACATTTCAAACGAAGTGTCCTAAACCAAATAAAAGTCTCACCCCGTCTTTCGCTGCGGAACACGTGGCACAGCCACGCAGTCTCCCTGCTCTGAAACTCCATCCTCCCTCTTCCCTTCCTAGAATCCTACCTTCTCTAAATCTCTAAGTGATCGTTGGGAGTAAACCCAAAACCTGTGCTACCCTAGGGTTATATATATCTTCTATGTGCTTTCTTTCGTCGCAGAAATTCGACTGAATTCGAGAAAGAAATCGTTGGGATCGAGAAACAATGGAACAGAGCACAAGTAGTAGCTTCAATCTAAGCAGCGGCTGCCCCTTTCATTTGTTTTCAGATGATGAAATAAAGGTTTCTGAAATCTTACTCAATCTTTCAAATCTGATCAACGAATTCGAATCTCGTCCTCGAATAATGTTTGGTTGGAGTTCTAAAAGGAAGAGATCTGCAGTCGATTTGAATCCGTCGTCGTCTTCTCCTCACCGTCGTCTTTTTTGTCCTCGATCATTATCATCGCCGTCTCTTGAACGGGCGGGCCATGGCGAGAGCGAGACGGAGAAGAAAAGAGCAAACGTCAATGACGAGTCCTCCTCGAGTCCGATGACGCCTCTCTGTTTCTTGCCGAGCGAGTCTGATGAGAAGTCCAGGCATTCTCGCAAGAAAGTCTCGAAAAAACCGGTATTCCGTTTGTCCTATTCCTTAATTTTTTTTTTTTGGGTACAGTCTTTTCATATTTTCAAATCTATGCTTGATTCTTTCCTGTCTCTCCATAGTCTTGACCTCAATTTGATAATCAAAATTGTTCGTCAGGTAGGTTTCACAGTGTAGATCATTCAAGAATATAAAATAAATTAGTCGATTTTTATTAAGGATATGAATTAATTATATTTGTCTTTAAAAAAAATAAGTATAAATAAATACATGAATTTTTTTAAGAAAAATGTTATTTTCTAAGGTAGTTAACAATGCTCAATCGATTTCATATCTTATATAAATATATTATGAGAGCTACAAAATTAACGATTTCAATTATTAAAATTAAGATGGAGGTGATGACACGCTGGTTCGTAATGAACAAAACTTGATGGCAAGGGAAAGGAGAGGAGTCCCTTGTTTTCAGGATTCAATGTATACCCTGTTTTTGGGGTCTGTCTCTATACATTAATCTGCTTAATGATTTATATTGTATTCTTGTTGGTTTTGATACTTTTGCTTAATGATTTGTATTGTATTCTTGTTGGTTTTGATTATTTATATTGTATTCTTGTTGGTTTTGATACTTTTGCTTAATGATTTGTATTGTATTCTTGTTGGTTTTGATATTTTTGCAGACGAAAGAGGAATTGTTGGGAATTATAGAACAATTAACTCAGACCAGAGACATTCTAAAAATGGTGAGTGTGTAAACTTCTGATTATGGATTTTGTCTTTTGTTCTCATTGTAAATTTTCAAAATTTTAAAAATAAAAAGGAAGCTAAGATTCCGTTGCTTTGTAAAATTGGAACAGGAGATAGAGACTGTGAAGAGTAAGTGCGACAAGCTAAAGGCTGTCAATTTGGAGTTCGATTCAGTGATACAAGAGGTAAAATTTAGCCCGATTTGTAACTAGCTTAAAATAAATTTTTTTATTTTTTAAAATTTTAAGGTAAAAAGTTACATGTATATATATATATGGGCAAAACACGATTCCTAATGACAATTTTGCCCTTCTAGTGAATTAAGGCTTATCCCCAATGAAGTCATAAAATTAGGACTCAACACCGGTTATCAGTAAAAACAAAAAAAAAAAAATGCGTCTTGCTTTTTATTAATTTTTTTTCATTTCGATAACAAATGAGACGGAGAGGGTATTTGCTTCTCTCGTCTCGATTTTTTTTGTCATGTCATCGATTATATATATAAACGATTTTGTATTTATTTATAAAGGCATATATAAAGTTTAATTTTTTAAAAAATAATAAGATTAATTAAACTAAACCAAGTATTTGTCCCAATTAAAGGCATATATAATAAGACTAAATTATAAAATATTATATTTATATCTTATTTTCTTTTCTATTTTTTTCTTTTCATCAATTTAGTTCTAATTGTTCATAATTATTGTTTTAATCACATTATTTGTTACTCTCATTAATGCTGTTACTTTTATGATTTTTTAATTTTTCTCAATGTGTTCAAACTTATTCTTGCCTTATTACTATTCCTATATCGAAGCACCATGAATTCAAAATTCTTTTATAATAGAAAACTTCTTTAGTAATCTCCTATCGGCGATGGCCAATCGGGAGCGTTCCAACGCAACTCCTGATCATGAAGATATATAATATAATGTTGCTCATGTGTACGATTTTTTACCTTTAATCTTTTATAGTTATCTATAAATTTATCAGTAGGGTTATATACTTATAAAAATTACTCATGAAATTACTAATAAATTATTCACAAATAGTTTAATATGAACTATTTTTTCAAAATAATGGATAATTTTATTTATAAGATTTATAGATACTTAGTATTTCTTTATATTTGTGGAGTGAGATCTCTTGTCCTATAGAAACTCTAATTTCTTAGCTAATTATTGTGATGATAGAAATCTTTTTTCTAACAGAATTATATGGTTCTAATAATAATATCCTTATCTCTTAATGAGATTCCTCTATATTATTAGTGTGGAACACAGTCTAATTTTAACTCTTTATGGGTATAACTATATAGTTAATATAAATATGAATTCAATAAATTGCTCTTCAATTAATGAAGTTAATAATTTTTACTATTTTAGCCAGGAATTTAATAATAAAATTAAGTGAAGGAACCATAACACAATATCTAATCAAAGACCAAAAACATTTTTATAATAATATATAGCTTTCGTTTGGGATAATTTCTTATATAACATCTTTTTTGTTTCTAATAATTATTGTTATATTAATTCAAATGAGTATATTTTTTAACAATAATACTATGAACCTATAAACAAAACTCAGAAAAGTACCAAAAATGTAATTTGGATGGTTAAGATTCACTTTGAGTGTGTTCCCATTCTATTAAATATGGATCTTAACAATTCAAATCACATTCTGAATATTTTTTTAGATTTTATTTCTTGGTACATAACATTGTTTTTGATGATTTTTTGTACGCTTTTGTAAGATTTCTTTGCCTTTGGTGATTTTTTTAAATTTTAATCAAAACTGTCATACTTGGTTGTTTTTAGATTCTCTTTATCATACAGCCTGGAAAAACTAAAAATTTAAACCAAAAAATAAGTTTTTTTAAAAAGTGTAAAATGTCAACAAAAAAATAAATCACACAAAAGGTCACTTTTATTTATTTTATTTTTTACTTTTTACAGCTGAGATCTTGCCCTATGAAGCCTCATTTGGAGCTGAGCAAAAGCATAAATTTAGAGATTAAATCAAGCCAATGCATAATCAAACCTACTGTGTGTGAAAATCAAAATCCTACCCAAATTCAAATCACAGCCCATCAGGAACAGTGTAGTACTGTGGATCAGATGGTGGATGTTTCACATACAAGAGGGGACCCACATGGCCCAACGCCCCTTTTATTGCCAACCGGCTCTGAATTGGGCAAGGCCAACCTCATGGACCCACTTGGAATCCCTGCTCTGAACGCGGCTGCAGGGAATACTTTTGAGCTGGGCTCTCCTCAACCGTTGGATCAAAACAGAGTTCTTACAGTTGACAGAGCCAGAGCTGCCGAAGCAAGGAGGAGGAGAATCGCTAAGCGAAAAGAGTTGAGATACGCAGCTGCCGCCGCCGCCGCCGCCGTCAAACCAGGGTGGAGCTGATCTACTTTTTGCTCTTTGGGGGTTGGAATTGTTTGTTATTTTATTTATTTTTATTCATAGTAAATTTTTTAAATTATTCTCATCAATACAGTTGAAAAAGTAAATATTTTTATAATAAATAAAGAAATTGATAAGAAAAAATAACTATATATTTTCTGTATATTGAAATTGTACAATATATGGTCTATTTATAAACGAATAGGGATAAACAAAAAAGAAAATACAATAAATATAGAAAACAAAATCAAATCAGAATAAAATCAATCTAATATTCTAATAATCAATTTAATATTCTAACATCCCCAGATGACGAAGTCAGCTGAAGCTTGAAAATTAGAGCACGGAGGCGACCAGGGGATAAGATTTTATGAAAATGTCAGCAAGTTGATCTTCAGAAGAGACATATCGGAGATGTAAGGTGTCCTGCTGAAGATGATGTCCGATGAAGTGACAGTCAATTTTAATATGTTTGGTGCGCTCATGAAAGATATTGTGAGCAATCTAGATGGCGCTCCGATTATCACAATAAAGAGAGAAATTAATTGTCTGAGGAGCACCCATATCTGTCAAAAGCCACCGCAACCATAAAAGTTCAGCTGTAGTATCAGCAAGAGTCTGCTTCTTACTACACCAAGAATTGAGAGAGGTACCGAGGAAAAAACAGTATCTTGTGGTAGAGCGACGATCAGTAGGATCTCCGGCCCAGTCAGCATCAGAATAAGAGCGGAGTTCAAGGGATGAGTGCGAAGAGAAGTGAAGACCATAAAACAAAGTTCCCTTGACATACCGTAAGATGCGTAGAACAACAGCATAGTGAGTAGAACGAGGAGCACTCATAAACTGACTAACCAGATGAACGGCATAAGAAATATCTGGACGGGTAACAGTGAGATAGATGAGACTACCGACTAGCTGGCGATACAGAGTAGCATCGGAAAGAGATTCACCATCAGTGGCAAGCAGCTTAACATTAGGTTCAAGTAGAGAAGTGCATGTTTTGCTGTCAGTCAAGC